>UESW01001975.1:228150-312018 GCA_900491605.1 Calamus simplicifolius | reverse complement strand
TATTTATTCTCAACAAATACATATAAATTTGATTTGTATCTCATACACATATTCATCTCATAAATATCAATTAAATTTCATACTAATCTTAATTTATTGTTATTCCAATAACCGATTAGGGACATTTAGAATAATTCATAACATTATTCAAGGACATTATTATATAATAAATATACAAATTATGATAATAGTAAATATTCATAAATATTCAAAATACCATGTCCATACAATAGGCCTAGGGCACTATTACTAACATATATGTGTCATAATTATTTTTAGAAAATATAAATTTTACCAGTTATAAATATATTAAAAATATTGCGATGCATTTGCGATGCAATTTTCTAGAAAATAAAAATAATTTTTTTAGAGAAAATAATTTTTAATATTGCGACGCACTTGTTGCGTCGCAATGTTTTTAAGAAAAATAAATGTAATAAAAAAATTTAAAAAAAATTGCGACGCAATATATGCATCGCAATTATTTTCAAAAATATAATTTTTTTAAATATATTAAAAATATTGCGACGCATTTACGACGTAATTTCCTAGAAATAAAAATTATTTTCCAGCAAAAAATAATTTTTAATATTGCGACGCATTTATTGCGTTGCAATGTTTTTAAGAAAATTAAATGTAATAAAAAAATTTAAAAAAATATTGTGACACAATAAATGCATCGCAATTATTTTTCAAAAAATATAATTTTTATCAGTTATTAATATTTAAAAAATATTACGACGTAATTTCCTAGAAATAAAATTTATTCTTTCACCGGGCATTGGCACCAAGTTAGTGACTCATTAGCGACTCAATTAGTTGCGTCGCTACGTTTTGCATAAAAAAATAAAAAAGCTAAAGTAGCGATGGATTAGCGACGCATCAATGCGTCGCTAATCCATAATAAAAAAAATAGCGAGTGATTAGCGACGCATATATTGCATCGCTAATCACCAGTATTTAAGGCTTGGTCGGGCCGCCCCCCCGCCGCTTCCCTTCTCTTCTTCTTCCTTTTCCTACCCTAGCCGCCGCCGTCCTCCACTCCTCCGGCTGCCCCCGTCTTCTCTCCCGGCGGAAGCTCCCCCCACTCCGGCGGCGTCCCCTCGCGACCGAGGTAAGCCATCCTCCTTTTTTTTAAAATAGGGTCCGGCCACGGCCGCGGCCGTGGCCCTCTTCTCCGGCCACGGCGTGCTGTGGCCGGCCGTGGCCTGGCCACGGTGGCCAGGCCACAAATTTTTTTTTTTTCTGTTTGGGGGGGTTTCCCGACCCCCCCTTCGTCTTCTCCAGCCACGGCCGCTGCCGTGGCCAAGCCACAAAAAAAATTTTCTGTTTGGGGGGGGGTTTCCGACCCCCCTTCATCTTCTTCGGCCACGACCACGGCTGTGGCCGGCCGTGGCCTGGCCACGGTGGCCAGGCCACAAAAAAATTTCTTTTTGGGGGGTTTTTCTCGACCCCCCCCTTCGTCTTCTCCGGCCACGGCCGCTGCCGTGGCCGGCCACCAAAAAAAAATGACAGTTTGGGGGGTTTTCCCCACCCCCCCATTCGTCTTCTACGGCCACGCCTGGCCACGTGGCCAGGCCACCGAAAAAAAAAATTATTGGGGGGTTTCCCCACCCCCCCCCCACCAGGCCAAAAAAAAAAACAGTTAGGGGGGGACGTTCGTCTTCTCCGGCCATGGTGGCCAGACAAAAAAAAAAAATAAAAGGTACAGCTAGGGGGCTTTTCCCCACCCCCGGCCCCTTCAATTAAAAAAAAAATAACACTCATAAAAAAATTAACAAAAAAAATTAGATTCTATCATATTTTATTATTTTTAAAAATTTTTAAATAATTTGATGAAAATAAAAAAATTATAAATATATTTTTAAAACATGGGCAACTTAATTTTTTTTAAAAAAGTAACAGCTAGGGGGGTTTTCCCACCCCCCGGCCCCTTCAAAAAAAAAATTTTAACACTCATGAAAAAAAATTAACTAAAAATTAGATTCTATTATATTTTATTATTATTAAAAATATTTTCAAATAATTTGATGATAATATTTAAAAAATGTGACCACTAATCTAATTTTTTATTAGATTAGTTATAAATTAATTAATTATTTGGATAGACTGATTGTTATGTCTTGATTATGCAATAATATTTGTAATGCTAGATAGAAAGTCTTGTTGTATTATTATTTAATTTGCATAATATTTATGCAATAATTAATTTAAGCAGAATGTTTATGCAATAATATTTGTGCATTTGTACTTATTTACAATTGTTATGTCTTGATTATTTATATTCTGCTTCAAATTGAATGATGCATTAAATTATGTAATGCTAATAAAAGTCTTGTTGTATTATTATTTAATTTCAGCAACAAATTAGTAGTTTCAATGATTTATATTTTAGTCTTCACAAACATTTATATTCGACATAATAATCTTAAGAAGTCAGTGACTATATATATAGAACACTATTCCTATATATGTATAATTGACAAGAAGTTAAGAATAACAAGCATAAGTTCGATTGTCTTCGGACTTCCATATTATTAATCACAGCACTATAACCTTTAGACCCGTTTGAGAATTTGTAAGCCTTAGTCTTGCAAATTCTCAAATTGTCCTGGTGGACAGTTTGGAATATTTTTTGCGATATGTTAGTCTGCTATTAATCATCGTTGGGTGAGATTGCGGTTTGTATTTGCTCATACGTTCTCCTAGTGTGGCTTATATGCCACACATTTAGGAGAACATATGGGAAATGCTGCCGAAATTTCAACGTAACCGATCGATGATAATTAATAGCAGAATAACATATCACAAAAAATATTCTTGAATGGGATAGGGCCTTACCTTTTAGACATGGAGTGAAGGTAGAATTAATTTAGGACACTTGAATGCTTGTGAAGTCTCATGATTAAACGACCGCCTTGCGGCCCGACCCGAACTCAAGCCCTAGCATTAGCCATGAACCTGTGCCTCGGTCCTTGCTAGCACGCCAAGGATCGTAGCCGTGGCCGGCCTTGCATGGTAGGGACCTTAGTTGTCTAAAAAAAATTGGTTAGTTATAAATGATTTAAATGGTTGTTATTAACCTTAGTTGTGTAAAAGAAATAATTTAGTTATATATTTAGTAATACTAATATAGTTTTATTTGTGGTTTCCTTTAATGGTTTACCAGAAATTGTATAAGTCGGTCAAAAATGAGCGGGGCTCGCTCGTGGATGTATGCAAGGATAAAAGATGGCTTGCTTAATCCAGATTTTCTGAATGGATTGGAAGAATTTATCGCATTTGCATGTAGCCAACCTGAATGGATGGATGGGCCTAGGATTAGGTGCCCATGCAACTTCCACAGGTGTCAGAATAAAGCCTACAGAGATGTGAAACTGTTAAGGTGCATTTGTGTAAAAAGGGTTTGTTCCTGATTACTATGTTTGGTACTGTCATGGTGAACCAGAGGAAATTCCAGCAGCTGTTACAAGCCAACAAGTGTCAATTCCCGTAGATGAACCATTTGTGAATTTAAACACATATGAAGAAATGGTGATGAATGCATCGGGTAATGAATTCAATCAGAATACATTTATGGAAGAACCAAATCCAGATGCACAGCAATTTTATGATATGTTGCGTGCTGCAAATCAAGAATTGTATCCTGGTTGTGAGGGTCATTCCCAGTTGTCTACGGCTGCTCGGTTGTTGAATATTAAGGCAGAACATCGATTATCAGAAAAGGCGTTCAATTCTGTAGCTGGGTTAATCAAGAAATTTTGCCAAATGATAATGTTGTAGCAGACAGTTTTTACTCAACAAAGAAGTTGTTGCGTGGGCTTGGGCTCCCAGTTAATAAGATCGATTGTTGCTTGAACAATTGTATGATATATTGGGGTGAAGACTCAGAGCTGAGATGGTGTAAGATTTGTGGGCAATCGAGGTACAAAAAGCGAAGGGGGAGCCTAGTACAAGTAGGAGGAAAAGTGTGCCTTACAAGAGGATGCATTACTTTCCTCTTACCCACGCCTGCAGAGATTATACAGATCTGAGGCTACAGCTGCTGATATGAGATGGCATGCCGAACATGAATCTAAAGAGGATGAAATGCGCATCCATCAGATTCAAAGGCTTGGAAGCATTTCAATGAAAATCATCCTGATTTCGCTGAAGATATAAGGAATGTGAGATTAGGTCTTTGTACCGATGGCTTCCAACCATTTGGTCAAGCGGGGCAACAGTATTCATGTTGGCCTGTGATACTGACTGTATATAACCTTCCTCCATGGAAGTGCATGAAAGATACTGCAATGTTTTTAACAGTTTTGGTTCCAGGACCATCAAATCCAAAGGAAAAGATTGATGTCTTCCTGCAACCGTTGGTGGCCGAATTGAAAATGTTGTGGGAAACAGGAGTCGTAGCCTACGACATTTCTATGAAACAGAATTTCATCATGAGAGCTGCTTTGATGTGGACAATAAGTGACTTCCCGGCATATGCAATGTTGTCTGGTTGGAGCACTGCTGGACGTCTGGCATGCCCTCATTGCATGTATGATTCGGATGCATTTACATTGCAGAAGAGTGGTAAGCAGTCATGGTTTGATAATCATAGGAAGTTCTTGCCCCCAAATCATCCTTACAGGCGTAACTTGATCGCCTTCCGGAAGAACAAAGCAGTCACAAAATTGCCGAACCGGTTAGGTCCGGCACGGATATATTTGATACTATAGAGCATTTGGGGTTGAGGTATGCTTGGGAACCAGATGCAGATAGAATAAATGGCCGTATATGTAAAGAACATAACTGGAAGAAGCGGAGTATATTTTGGGATTTGCCTTATTGGAGCACAAATCTCATCCGGCACAACTTGGATGTTATGCATATCGAGAAAAAATTTCTTTGATAACATATTTAACACGGTGCTAAACATCCCGGGAAAAACAAAAGATACTGCAAAGTCAAGAGAAGAACTTAATCAGTATTGCAGAAGAGGTGATTTGAGGAGGAGTGCCGACGGGACCTATCCTAAAGCCTGTTACACTCTTGACAGAAATTCACGAGAAGTTTTATGTAACTGGCTTAGAGGGTTAAAATTTCCAGATGGTTATGCCTCAAATATCGGTAGGTGTGTGGACATGCATAAGCTCAAGTTGTTCGGCATGAAGAGTCACGACTGCCATGTTTTCATGCAACGGTTATTGCCTATAGCTTTTCGTGAGTTGCTTCCGCAACATGTCTGGAAGGCATTGACAGAGCTCAGCTTGTTCTTCAAGGAGTTGTCTGCCACAGTCATTACTTCTGCATCCATGGCAAGGCTTGAGGAGGAAATTCCAATTATTTTATGCAAGCTGGAGCGAATATTTCCTCCCAGTTTTTTTGACTCAATGGAGCATTTACCGGTTCACTTGCCATACGAAGCGAGCATAGCTGGTCCCGTGCAGTATCGCTGGATGTATCCTTTCGAGAGGTAAATATATACATCATTAAGACATGTTGACATTTCAAATATTATTTCATTGCGAGAAAATTGGTTAATTTTTTGTCTCAACTTTACATATAGGTACCTTAAGAAGTTAAAAAATAATGTGCGTAATAAGGCAAGGGTTGAAGGTTCTATATGCAATGCACACTTGGTCGAAGAAGTTTCAGCTTTTGCCTCGCATTACTTTGAGGGTCACGTCCACACGAGGAGCCAAAATCTTGGTCATAACGATGACGTATGTGTGGACGAAGGAGAACCTAATGATGGTAGAATATCAATTTTTAAAGGTATCGGCCGTTCATTTGGGGGGCAGAAGTCAAGAAATCTTAGCGATATGGAGTATAATGCAGCACATTATTATATCCTAATGAACTGTAGAGAAGTCGATCCATATATTGAGTAAGTGTATACTTCAATGCTTAATTGGAACTTCTAATTTAAATTACAATATACCATAATATTTAATTGCTAACATCAGTTTTAATCCTTATCATCCCATAAGGATGTATTGTGATAGACAACGACAGATGAATCCCGACATCAGTCAAGTTGCAATTGGACAGAAGTTAGAAACGGAGTTCGCTTACTGGTTTTATGAATTTGTGAGTAGTATCACTCAATCAATTTCATAATGGCTTTAATTTTTTGAATTGGTTGTGAATAGCTTATTAATTTATAGGTAAACGGTCCATGGTCCCCAACCGATAATATTTTCATTAAATGTCTATCGCAATGGCCATTGAAGACCGTAACAACCTCTACTGGCTATTTTGTTAATGGGTACAAATTTCAGATTGAACGATTAGCAGCTTCAAGAGGCACGCAGAACTGGGCGTGTGTGTTAAAGGAGAAAGTGTTGGAGCAAATATGCAGGATTATTACGGAAAGTTAGTAGAGGTGGTTGAAGTTGAATATCCCGGTTGGCCTATGAAACGAACCGTATTGTTTCGTTGTGATTGGTTCGATCCGACAGTTCCTGTGGGCAAAAGGGTTCATAACGACTACAATTTGGTTGAAGTGAACCATCGACGAAGATTGCAGAAATATGACCCATTCATCCTTGCATCCCAAGCTCAGCAAGTGTTTTACTGCGGATATCCAAGTTTGCGCAACGACAAGCGAGATTGGTGGGCTGTTTCTAAAATCGTCCCACGTTCAACAATCTTATTAGAGGAGAGTTCATCAAGTCAATCAGCCGAGTGCCCTGCATTTCAAGAGGATGAGATGGAAATGCATGCAATTGAGGACGACACAAGGGCTCCTGAAACATCACTTAGAGATCCAAATGGTGATGTCCAAGAAATTGCGGATGCAAATGTTCGGTTTCCTTCCGATGATAATGAAACTGAATCGCAGTCCGATACGGCATCGGATGTTGAACCAACATTTCACGAAACAAATGACACCGATTAAACATAGAGGTTTTCTTAAATTCACTTTATTTTATAAGTGGTAAATTTTTACATAGTCAATCATTAATCGTAATTTAATTGCATGAATCTTTAGTATTTTCAGTATGATGGGCAGAGGTAGATCTACCGACGACATACGGAGTGAGCAGGGACGTAGCTCTGCTGCATCAGATCACATGAGCTTTGGAGATGGAGAGTTCGGATCTTCACACATCGCACAACCTTCGATCTCTCTAGCAGTCGGCGGTGATCCTGCATTGGTATTACCATCCAGCCGATCGCACATACCTCCAAGAGTTCTTCCACCATCGGCCGCACCGTACTTCGACTTGATGCTCATGGGCTGTAAGTATATACTAATTAAAAATATATGTTTATGTTTTTAAGTCAATTACTTATAAACATATTTTTTAACAGATTTATTGAGCAGCATAATGTATCCAGCCACATCAGCGCCATATTTCAGAGGCGTGCAGATCCCAGTGGCTACGATTGGCGCCACGTATCTCCAGCCACAAGGAGTTTTATTTTTCTGAGTTTCAGGTAAACTTATTAAATACAATTTATCACTGATATAAAATTTCTTAATCTTAATAAATTCTGAAACTAACTGTTTATTTTAATGCAGAAAAAGTTTACGTGGGACCCTGCCAGCCATGATGCCATTAGGGCAGCATTGGAGGCTCTGACGGGACGCCGATACTCCGACATGCTTCATCGTTGGAGGTCATCGGGTCAGCATCCTGCGCATGCCAGAGGATATTTGGCACGAGTGGCAGCAGGCCTGGCAGTCTGATGGCTGGTGCAGGAGGTTCGCATCAGCCAGCATGAACCGCCGATCCGAGAAGGGCGGTCCTGACATGGGTCTCTCCCGCCATACTTCGGGCTCCATTTTGATTCAGGAGCACAGATGGCGTATGGTAAGAAAACATAAATATTTTAATTACTAATTTAATTATTTACAAATATTTGTATTAATATCAATTTTTTTATTGTTATAGTCTGAGTAGGAGGGCGGAGATCCTGGTGAGTTTCGTCTATTCAGGGCGACACACACCAGGAGGGACGGTTCCTGGGTCGACACGCGATCACGGGAGGTTGCGGTAAGAAATTAGATTTATGTACTATCTGTTTAATTTCTAAAATTTTATTTTGAGAAATTTATTAACTCATTTATTGTTGATTTTATAATTCAAAGACACGAGTCGAGGAGCTTCGCTCCCAGGCATCGCAGGTCGACTCCACTGATGGGGAGATGCCCATCGAACTCTTAGCAGAGGAGAGTCGGTGTGTTTTTTGAGGCTGTTGGTGCCCAGCCGCGAGACCGTAGGGTCTATGGTCTGGGTACTAGAGCTTCTGCAGTGATATTCCTGCCGAGCGTTTAGACGACATTCGGAGATCTATTGCGGAGGAGGTTCGGCAGGACGTTCGTTAGGAGGTTCGGCAGGAGGTTCGGTAGGAGGTCGAGAACGAGTTCGAGCAGCGTATACAAGGCCAGGATCAAGAGCTTGCAGACGTGCGAGATCAGATGCGTCATTTGCAGGATATGGTTAGCCGCTTGTCGCAGGGTCTTCAGCCTCCACGTGATCACTCAGATTCTTGATGTATTTTTTTTTTTTTATGTTGTACATGAAAACTTTAAAATTTTAATATATGAATATTTTTGGAAATTTATTATTGTTTGGATGAGTGAAGAATGTTTCTATCAATATTTAAATTTAACAAATTGTATTAACCGTTTTAATTTTTAATATTTTATATTTTTAAAAAATTTAATTTGCAACGCATTAGCGACTGAAATTGCATCGCTAATATTTTTAAAATATTATTATTAAATATTACAATGCAATGACCTGGCGTTGCAATAATTTTAAAAAAAATTTAATAGCGACGCATTAGCGACTCAAATTGCGTTGCTATTATATCTAAAATATTTTTAATAAATATTGTGACAATGACCTTGCGTCGTAATATTTTAAAAAAAATTTATTTGCGACGCATTAGCGACTCAAATTGCGTTGCTATTATATCTAAAATATTATTATTAAATATTATGACGTAACTAAATGCATCGCAATATTGCGACGCAATTGAATGCATCGTAATATTTAATAATAATTTTAAATATTAAAAATTAGTTTTAAATTTAGCGACGCATTTGGATGCGTCACAATATTGCGACGCATTGTTGCGTCGCAGAGAGTCGCAATATTGCGACGCAATTGCGATAAATGGATATTGCGACGGACATCTGAGCGACGCCGTCATTGCGTCTCTATTGCATTGCAATAGCATGTTTAGCGACGCAATTGCGACGCATTTGGGCGTCGCAATATTTTTTTCCCCTTATGGTGCATGGAGCCGATTATCTTGGGCGCAGCACCGGTCCCGAATGGGGGCTCGCCAAAGGGAGAGGAGGCAGGCGAGGAGTACCCAACGACAACGGGGCCGTTATCGGGGCCATCGGCAGAGGAGATGTCGTCGGCCTTCGGCGCGACACCTACGGCCTCGGCATCGGCTGAGCCCACGGAAGGAGGT
Organism: Calamus simplicifolius; assembly: GCA_900491605.1. Lineage (NCBI taxonomy): Eukaryota > Viridiplantae > Streptophyta > Magnoliopsida > Arecales > Arecaceae > Calamus > Calamus simplicifolius. Next base: position 302,601 of record UESW01001975.1, on the reverse strand, counting down.
GGGCTCAGGGCAATCCTGTTTTGGCCCTCATTGATGAACCATGGCTACATGGTGAAGCGGCTGCTGGCCCATGTCTGCCTACCAGAGTTTCAAGAGGAACTCCGGTGTCAAGGAGGCTCCGCCTTCTTCTAGGACGCCTCCGCGACACTACTGTGGGTAAGTATTCTTCCTTCTTCGTGATACTCTTTCATCTTATTGCATCTGATAGAGATCCTTTTGTGCAGCTGGTGAACTCCATGTCCACCGTAAGGAAGGTCACCCTCCGAGGTGACAGGGCCCTCCGCCGCACTCAATAGGAGGCCGCTGCCGCTCAATCCCGAGCCGAGAGGGCCGAGGGTGCCTTGGAGGTGGCTCGGGCCGAGCGAGCATAGGAGCTGGAGGAGTCAAGGCGTCGGGCGGCGACCGAACTCGAGTGCGCCCGGGTCACCGAGGAGAGGTTGGATGTCGCCCGAGCGATGATCGAGGCCCACGACATGCGTCTCCACACCCTCTATCTGGAGGTGAAGGCGGCCGAGTTGCGAGCCAATGATGCCGAGGAGATCGCTCGCATGGCTGATGCCAGAGTGGCTGACATCATTGCGGATAGAAGTGAGGGCCTCCAGAGGGCATCGAAGATGGAGGTGGCAGTGCGAGTCGTTGAGGTGACGACACGAGCCATCGAGGAGAAGGCCGCAGCGGCCGAGAGGGCAGTGGCCGAGGCCGTGGAGCGCTGCCGGAACTCTGAGGCCTTGTTGGATGAGCTGGTGGAGGCCTCGATTGACGTCTACCTCCAAGGCTTCCGAGAATGCAACAAAAGGCGATGTGGGTATTCAGCATCCCCAGCCTCAGCGACCTCGAGCTAGATGGCGAGGAGCCAAAGGGATTGCCCTCGGTGCGGAGGTCGGCCGACGATTGATCTGCACCGGCTGATGCCTGAAGACCTTTTCTCCTTGTAATCTGCATTTTGGCCTGTTCACTTTTGTATTGAAGTCCGACTCGAGTCGGCATTATGTATACATTTTGACAAGTATCGAAGAGTAAAATTTTTTCAATCGTCTAAGTATTTGGGTTCTTTTTGGATACTTAGCTCTGTTAGCACATCATCTCTTGTGAGGTTGAGTGAGCTCGGAGTGATGACTCAGCCCAAGTTTGGGCTCCGGGGCGAGTGTTGAGGCTGGCTCAGGGGTGGACTTAGTACCGGTGTAGGCGTTGGCCTTAGAAGCCATCGTTAGGAGCGGTCTCATATCGGACTATGTGGTAAGTCCACCCTCATGCCAACTCGAGCATCGGTCTCTGGTGCTGACCCGGAGTTGGTCTTTGCACATGCCCGCCTCGCTCTTTGGTCATTCCCATGAAAGGTTGTAGGCGTCGAAGATCCATAGTTCTTGGGGAGAAGATCAATACTTCCATAATCTGTAAAGGAGATGCTTCGTCAGACTCCTTAGCTCTTGGGTCCCCAGAGACGAAGAGCCAGCTGAAGGAGAGAGCCGTTTGGACAGCGAGTGGTAGCGCTCTTGCTGCTCTTGCTTAATAAGCTTGGGCTCGAGGCCCCTCTTGCTGATGAGTTTCAGTCTTTGGTGCTTATCTGGAGTCGGTCTTTGGTGTCGACCTGGAGCCGATCTTTGAGTGCCAGCTTGGAGCCGGTCTTTGGTGCCGACCTGGGTCGATCTTTGAGTGTCAACACTGGAGTTGGTCTTTGGTACTAACCTGGGTTGGTCTTTGAGTGCCGACGCTGGAGTCGATCTTTGGTGCCAACCCGAGTCGGTCTTTGAGTGCCAACCTGAGTCGGTCTTTAAGTGTCGACGTTGGAGTTGGTCTTTGGTGCTGGCCTGAAGCCGGTCTTTGGTACCGATCTAGGTCGGTCTTTGGATGCCGACGCTAGAGTCGGTTTTTGGGTGCCGGCCTGGAGCCGATCTTTGGGTGTCGACACTGGTCTTTGGGTGCTAGCCCAGAGCCGGTCTTTGGCGCTGAGAGAGAAAGATACTCAAACATATCTTCATTACTTGAAAGAATGAGATGCTCAAATTTTATAGTCGGTTAGTTGTATACATTACTGGTAGTATCGATGGAGGTTGTCCGCATTCCAGGTGCAAGGGAGTGGCTTTTCGTCGAGTCCTTCGATCTGGTACACATCGCGATTGAGGGCTTCGGCGACTCGGTAGGCCCTTCCCAGTTTGGCGATAGTTTGCCTTCCTCCATGGGCTTTGAGACCTCGGCTCATCTGAGGACCAAGTCTTCGGGAAGGAACGCCCTGGGATGAACTCCAGCATTTAATACCTTGCGGTCCTTTGGCGGTAGGCGACCATCCCGAGTCGCGCCCGGTCGTGCTTCTCCTCGACGAGATCGAGATTGGCCCGCAGCTAACTCGGATTGTCATCCTTGATGTATGACTCTACCCGAGGACTGGGGACACCGATCACTACAGGAATGATGGCTTTCGATCTGAATACGAGGCTAAATGGAGTCTCTTTGGTGGAAGTCCATGGTGTCGTGTGGTATGCCCATAGCAGTTCGGGAGCTCCTCCACCCATCTTCCTTTAAAGTCATCCAGACGCGCCTTGAGCCCCTGAAGGATGGTCCGGTTTGTGACCTCAGCCACTTCATTCATCTGCGAATGATCGATGGAAGTGAACCGTTGGCAAATGCCCAGCTCGGTGCAGAATTCTCTGAAGGGGGCATTGTCAAACTGCTAGCCGTTGTCGGTCACAAGGGTGTGGGGCAGCTCGAATCGGCAGATGATGGATTTTCAAAATAGAGATATTACCTTGCCCTCGATGATCTTGGCGAGTGCCTCAGCTTATACCCACTTGGTGAAGTGGTCAATAGCGACGAGTAGAAACTTTCTCTAACCAGAGGCCAAGAAGAATGGTCCTGGGATGTCCATTCCCCACTAAGCGAAGGGCCATAGAGCCGACAGAGGGCTTAGCTGGAAAGTTGGCTGCCGTTGGATGTTGGCGTGTCGCTGACAGCTATCGCACTTATGTACCAGCTCAATAACATCTTCACTTATGGTAAGCCAATAGTACCCTTGGTGCAAAGCCTTGCACGCTAGCGCTCTGCTCCCCAAGTGATTTTCGTAGATTCCCTAATGGATCTCGCGAAGGATGTAGTCGACATCTACAGGGCCAACACACTTGAGAAGGGGGTGAGAGAAAGACCTCCGATACAGCTGTCCGTCGAGCACTAGGAACTTGGAAGCTCGCCATTTGAGTAGCTTGGCCTTCGCAGGGTTAGCAGGAAGAGCATTGTTGGTGAGGTATCGGACGTACACATCCACCCAGGTGGACTCTTGGTTGACCGGCAGGGCTTCCTCCACTGCATCAATGCTCGGGGCCTCCAAATGCTCCACATAAGTCCTTCCCAAAGCCCCATCGACCGAGGTGGCCAACTGGGATAGGGCATTGGCTCTGGCGTTCTCGCTTCTGGGATGTAGCTGACACTAAAGTGAGTAAAGGATGAGGTCTATGATTGGACCTTACTTAGGTAGCGGGACATGATAGGGTCCCGGGCCTTGTACTCTCCAATGATTTGCCTGGATACGAGCTGGGAGTCAATGAAGGTTCTGAGGTGCTTTACGTTGAGCTCCTTGGCGAGCCTTATTCTCACCAGCAAGGCTTCGTATTCGGCTTGATTGTTGGTGGCTAGGAAGAGGAACCGAAGGGTATACTTCACCACTATTTTCTTTGGGCTTGCGAGGATGAGGCCAGCTCCACTTCCTTAGGAATTCGATGTGCCATCTACGTGGAAGATCCAGTCTTCCCTCCCTACCTCGGGCATAGCGTCTGAGGGCACCAAGCAGGGCTCCTTCGGCCGCTCTTCGGTCCAGGTGCACTCAACTAGGAAGTCCGCTAAGACTTGGGACCTCATGGCTGACCTCGGTCAGAATGACAGGTTGAACTCCCCCAGCTTGATAGTCCATTTCGCCAGCCAGCTAGAGGTGTCAGGACAGGAAAGAATTGCCCTGAGCGCTGGTTGTGAGCACTACGATTGGGTGGGCTTGGAAATAGGGCCTAAGACGTTAAGCAGAGACGATCGGTGCGAAAATAATCTTTTTGATTTTGGAATACCTGGTCTCCACATCATGAAGCACTTTGCTGATGTAGTAGACTGATCTCCTCGTCGCCAGATCCATCTTTATCTGGTTGTACCCCAAGAAGCATCCATGAAGCTCAGCGTCTCATGGTCGAATGTGGCATCCATCAATTGGTCAATTTTGGGTAGCGAAAAGCTATCTTTGGGCACGCCTTGTTGAGGTCGATAAAGTCGACGTACATCCTTCAGCTTCTGTTGGCCTTACAGACTATCACCATGTTGGCCAGCCAGTCGGGGTAATGTGCCTTCGGGATATGGCCAGTGGCGATCAGCTTGCAGACCTTCTCATCGATGGCCCTCTACCGCTCAGGGGCAAAGCTCCTCTTCTTCTGTCGGATTGGCCAGCATCTCGAATCGATATTGAGTTTGTGAGTGATCACCTCTATCGGTATGCCTGGCATGCTCGATGTTGATCAAGCGAAGATATCTGAGTTGGCTAGTAGGAAGGCGAAGAGTCGGTCCCTTGCCTCCTCGGGGAAAAGTGCTCCGACTCGGGTTGTCTTCGTTGGGTCCTCCCCTAGCGGAAAGGTCAGCAAGTGCTCGGCCGATTCCCCTCTCCTCTTCGAGTCTCTAGGATCAAGTAGCTCGGGCACTGGCAGAGCAAATGCCTCCTGGGGACTAGGAGTCATGTGATAACAGAGTGGTACTGGGCTTCGCTCCCCACGCATCTCTTCGATTCCTTCATTGGTGGAGAATCTTACAAGCAGCCTCTTGGTGGAGATGATGGCGTCTAGGAGGATCAGGTCGGGTCTTCCGAGAATGGGATTGGAAGCTAGGGGGACTCGAACGATCAGGAACTTCATGAAGACTGTACTCTGGCATGGCAATATCCCAGCCGTAATCGGAAGGGTGATCTCTCCCTCCACCCTCATAGAGTCTTCAGTGAAGCCCATCAGGGGCATGGTCACCAACCGTAGGGAGTCAGGGGACAAGCTCATTCGAATAAAAGCATCGTAACTAAGAACATCGACTGAGCTTCCACTTTCAATAAGAATTCTCTTTACAGGGTGCTTCGCAATCATTATAGACATGATGACACTGTCATCATTAGGATTGTCTACCCCCTCTAAGTCCCCTTTAGAGAAGGGAATTACAGTATCTACTCCCTCATCCCCCCGTGGCCTCTTGGAACTGCAGCTTGCCCCCCAAGAAATCATAGCCATCGTCTTCTCAGTTGGGGCGTTGTCGACGCCGACCTGGTAGGTGGAGGTGACGGGCTTGATGCAGCCGGGTTCACCCTCTGGACGAACTTTCCCAAGTAGCCCCACTGGATGAGGTCCTCGATCGCCTTCTTCAGCTGATGGCAATCCTTTGTGTCATGTCCATGATCCTGGTGAAAGAAGCAGTAGAGGCTCTTGTCATGAGGAGTTCCTGGCTTCATGGGGATGGGACGCTTGAGGTAGGACTCACCCTTGATCTCCATTAAGATGTGGGATATCAGGCCGAGCGGAGGGGTGAAGTGCTCCCCTCCGGGGATAAGAGTCCGGGGCCGATTGTCCAGTCGGCGAGGAGGCTCAGGTCTCCTGAGATGAGCCCCACTGGGCTCCAGATGGACTTGCTTCTTACTAAGCCCTCCCTTAGCCTTCTACCGGAAAGAGTCCGCCTCATTGGCGCAGATGTACTTCTATGCGCGGCTTAGCAACTCGGCGTAGGAACCGGAAGGCTTTTTGTCAAGGGAGTAAGCGAAGCGGAAAGGGCAGAGCCCTTCGCTTCAAGGCCAGGGTGGCCACATAGTCGTCAAGGTTGTAGACATCGAGCGCGGCTTCCTTGAACCAGGCCAAGAAGTCCCTCAGTGACTCGCTAGTCTTCTGCTGGACGGTGAACAGGTTGTCGGCCACCCTAGGAATCTTTCGGCATGCATCGAAGTGTGCTAGGAAGGCCCTCTCTAGCTATCGAAAGGAGTTGATGCTGTGCAGCGGTAAACGAGAGTACCAAGTGCATGCAGCCTTCCGAAGGGTGGCCAAAAAAGTGATGCAGAGGAGGGAGTCGGTCGCCTCCTAGACCTACATGAGGACTTGTAACTTTTCAAATGGTCCAGGGGGTTGGTGGTACCATCATTGGAGTCCAACTGAGGGAGAGGAACTGGTTCGAGATCGGCTCCTCCATGATACGGCAAGATAGCGGGGGGGGGGGGGGGGGGCTATTGTAGTCCACCTTCGGCTGATTGGTGATCCTGCGGCTGAGCTCCTCCAGCCACTAGTTGTACTCGTCCAGACGTCGCTCGACCCTACGAGCAATCCGACCATCGAAGGACCCCTCCTCCCTTGAAGATCCCAAGGACGGAGAGGGGTGGTGCCGATGATGATGCCCTCACTTGGCCTCCTTCCCATGCCGCTGCTTATGGGAATCGTCAAAATGGTGGAAGGAAGACTAAAGCCTCTTCGAGGTCCCCCAGCGGTAATGCTTGGGCGAGGTGCAATAGCGGTGAGCCTCCCTTTGAGGGGATTTCCTGTGAGTTGATTGTTGACTAGGTTGATTGGCCTCCACGCCCGACGAGGGCAACCTTGGGCGCTGTTGCGCGGCCGTCAGTTGTTGCAGCTCACGAACCGCCGCCACAAGCGATTGAACTTGTAGGGCGAGGACACAACTCGATCGTCCTGAGGTGGTGGCGAAGGCAAAGCAGGGAGGTTGGCCTGGGGAGAAGGGAGACCGGCCTCCGGCTGCTCAGGCCCTTGACGATGCCACCCGGTGTGGCCAGTGGATATCTTCTGTGCGCACGTCACTACCATTTCTTCGTTCTCCCTTGGGAAGTAGAGGTTGCAGCTGGTTGTTTTGAAGCTTTTATCTCCTCGTTCCTCCCCCTACCTGCGCATCAATCTATTGTCGCCAAATCACCTCCTCGAACGTCGGGCGAGGATGAGGATCCAATGGATGATGAGGGCGAAGTTGGAAATCTTCAAACACCTTCCTTAGGAAGGAATCCTACAAGAAAGTCTTCGAGTTGCTCCGATGGAAACCCTCTAATGCTCAAGTAAGTAACTTGGGAACAGTGATGAATCATGGACTAAAAGACTTAGCTAAAACTTGGGGTTCATATCCCTTCTCTCGTTATGAGCGAAGGTTCTTATACATGTTCAAAGTCCCTCTTATCCACTTTGAAGGTTGTTGATTCCGAGACGTCATTGTCTGGCAGGGGATAGGCGGCAAGGCCGATGGGATAGGTTGCAACTACCTCTGAGCTTGTCAGGGGTAGCTTGCCATCCCATCCCTCCCAGCGCAACACCGCAGTCAGTAGTTAGGCCTGGTCTTATCGGGGTGCACCTCAACTGACGTGGCCATAGGAGCCACGTGCAGTTACAGATGGTAGTAGGCCACGTGGCAGTTGTAGGCGTCAGGTGGCCACGTGGGGGCCAAGAGTACTAGGCTGGACTCAACTCTGGGGTCGGGACTGGATGACTGACTCTGGAGTTGGTGCTAGAGGCCGACTCTGGAGTCGGAACTGGAAACCGACTCTGGAGTCGGGACTGGAGGCCAACTCTGGAGTCGATGCTGGATGGCCGACTCTGGATTCGATGCCGGAGGCCGACCTTGGAGTCAGTTGGTGCTGGATGGCTGACTTTGGAGTCGATGCTGGAGGCCGACCCTGGAGACGGGACTAGAGGCCGACTTTGGAGTCGGGACTGGAGGCCGACTCTGGAGTCGGTGCTGGATGGCCGACCCTGGAGTCGGTGCCGAAGGCCGACCCTGGAGTCGGGACTGGAGGCCAACTCTGGAGTTGGCGCTGGAGGTTGATTCTGGAGTCGATGCTGGATGGCTGACTCTGGAGTTGGCGCTGGAGGCAGACCCTGGAGTTCGGACTGGATGGCCGACTCTGGAGTCGGGAGTCTGGGAACCCTTGCTGAAGGGTTCCACCCATCTTTCTCTCATCTCCGTCAGTCACTTTGTCCGTTAGTCTGACGTGGCTTGATCAGCCACATCAATACCAAAATAACTTTGCTATATTTAATGTATTGCTTAAATCATCACTATATACCAATCTCAAGATAGACTCGTAGGGTTTCATCTTCTAATAACTATAAGAAGAATCTATTATCTAACAATCCCCAACAAATAAAAACTTTCTGGTCAACATGATTAATATTCATGGTAACCTACCTTAGACAATATTTCTAAGCAACCATGTTGTGTATACAACTGAATGGCAAAGCACTCATAATGCCGTGGCTAGTAAATACACACACACACAAGACCTCCTGGTTAAATTCAAGGTTTTAAAAGCCAGTGTCATGCTGTGCACCATCAGAGCAGAATGTGCTGTTTGCCATTCCCAATGGGGGAAAAAATTGTTTATATATTAGTTTCAAAAAAGTTGGTATGATAGGCATATTGCAGGCCTGTGCCAAGCGACAATGTTGACTTAGGACACAAGAGACTTGAATCTTGGATAAAGAAAAGATTGTAAAATTAGATATCAACGAAGAGAAGGGCATTATCATCTCAGAATTCAAACATCTAGCTCTAAAAAGAGCATGTTTTAAAGAATCAAAAATTTTAAAGCATTTCACGAGATATAATCATTCATGGAATCCAAAACCAGAGGGAAAAAAAGGACACTCAATTTAATTTATTGCTTAATATTACCAAAACTATTTAGTTTATCTCATCGAAGAAAATGATTAGTTAATACCCATTTGGACATTTGTAATTTTAACTGAATTCAGATTAAAAATTCATCCCGTGAACCTAATCAGGAACTGGCGAATATAAACAGCAATATGCTATAAAATAGTGCATTGCCCCACTTGTGTTATGGCTTTAAGTATCACGTAACTACAAAGGTGGCATTTGCCCGAGTTACTAATGTCAAAACAACCAGCAGCCAACAAAATCGGAATGAGTCTAAATATATGCATGCTTCAAAGTTGCTGAAGGGGCAGAAAAAAGGTATTGTACTGAATTATTTCACCACTGAATTGTTAACGAATTGGATTAAATTGAAAAAAAAAATACTTTACAGGTATGAACCCCAATCCTGTCTCCCCCCCCCCTTAAAAAAAAAAAAAAAAAGGAAAAAAGAATGGTACCATCAACTGTAAAGAACTTCAATTTCTTAATCCATTGAAATTACAAACTACAAACCTTTATTGGTAATGCCACCACAGATGTCTTTATGATGATGGAAAGCAGGAGAAGATATGGTATCCACCACATAGATTGCAGCATTATCTTCAGATTGCTATAGCATTAAAGTCAATCGTGAAAATTGAAGTTAGAGAATTCAACCGTTAGGCTTACCTGCTAAGCAAAGCACTGATTGAACAAGAAAAAAAAAAATCATAATGGACTAGCATGTCAAATGGACATTAAAAAAAGTCGTGAAGATAAACAACCCAATGATCTACAAACACAAGCCAAATAAAATAATAACAAAAATTCATTATGATAAACCAATCCACTAATCTACAAAATATAAACCAAATGAAACAATTGCAGAGCACTTACACAGCACCAACTTCCGTTCATGTTTATATATCTCCAATAGTATTTTATTATTTGATCATATAACAAAAATCTCAGAAATTAGACCTATGGCCACACACACACACAAAAAAAAGCAGAGAGCTCTGGGACAATTATGATTATGCTTTGCTTGGCTAAAATTACGTAGCAAGGCACCAAAAATTTATGCAGATATAGGACAAAAGTAAGCTTCACCATAGATGCAATACTTAAATTGTATTATTGACATCATTGACAGGCAGATCTAACGCTCATTCCAAACATGTAATGTGAAGGCAGACAAACACTCCAAACAGTGTTCGCACTAGGCAATAGCAAATTATGAGTAACCAGGTGGTGGGTGAAAAAGAGGACAGATTTTGATCTACTAGCAAACAATAATCTGCTTTTTCCATTATGCTCTATTTAGAATTAAGTCGATACTCAAATTACAAATAGAATGGGACATCCTAGTGTTAGACTTAATTTAAATATATTGATCCCTATCAGATATGCGGAAACATGGGATCAATATATTTATCATGAGAATAAAGCAAGTCAAGATCGATAAATACCTCCAGCCATTGCTGTTGATTTTCTTCCAGATAAGGGTAAGGATCTTGATCTTCCTCTCGATCTGAATCAGCTGCACCTCTCAGGATCTTGATCTACCGTTTTGATCTGAATCAGCTGCAGATCTACCTCTCGGGATCTTGATCTACCGCTTCGAAAACCTTGATTGAGTGCTTGATTGAGTGCTTCCAATCAATGAGCTATCGCACACGATGGTGTATGCCCTCAGGATATGCTCTTGATCAGGGACCCAATCTCTCTGACTTCTTTTTGTTTTTTTTTTTTTCTCCCATGATATTTTTTTGTTATCGAAGGCCTTAGAAGGGATCTCTATTTAAAGATATATCTTAACTCCTTTCCACCGCCTACTCCCATCAAAGTAGGCGTTTAAGCGTTTAACACTATTTAATCCACCACCTACTCCCATCAAAGTAGGCGTTTAAGCGTTTAACACTATTTAAGAGATTTTGTTACCACTTATTAACTAGTGAATGACGTAGAGAATTATCCAATGATTAAGCTATATTGCAATAAAATAGGACCATCTACTAAACGGGATACTACATTCTCCCACTTGGTCCGTATATTTTATCTTAATCCATAATTCTTAATACTGAACAAGAAACCAAATACATGAATCATAGCGATAGGTCCTCTATAATTAAGTATTATCTTCTATGTATTACAATGCATTCAATTTCTTTACCACTATTCCAAATGTGACAACATAACATAATGAATAAACCATATGTTTATTCAGAGTCCAAAAGAAAATTTTATCATTTCTCGAAAGTCAAATAATGTGTACACCTGAATGAGAAATAAACAAATAATTAAAATAAGAGTTTCTTTGTACAAACTGTTATCCATGCAATTATATCATGGAACCAACTCCCATTTGTATCACATGATCCTTAAAATTCTTAATTGGCATGCCTTTAGTCAAAGGATCAGCTATCATCAATTCAGTGCTAACGTGTTCTATGACCACTTTGTTTTCTTTAATACGTTCTCTTATGCCTAAATACTTAATGTCGATATGTTTACTTCGACTACCACTCTTATGGTTTTTAGTCAAAAATACAGCAGCTGAATTGTCACAGTACATTTAATTGGCCTAGCAATAGAGTCAACAATTCTAAGCCCTGAGACGAAACTCTTCAATCATACACCTTGCGATGTAGCATCAAAACAAGCAACGAACTCCGCTTCCATAGTAGAGGTAGCAGTCAAAGTCTGCTTTGCACTCTTCCATGATATGGCTCCACCAGCTAGCATAAATATAAATCCTGATGTTAATTTTCGAGAATCAACGCAGTCAGCAAAGTCCGAATCTGAGTAACCCTCTATCTCCAAATGATCAGTTCGTCTATACATGAGCATATAGTCCTTGATCCTTTGAAGATACCTCATGACCTTTTTAGCAGCTCTCCAGTGGTCTAAACCTGGATTACTCTGATATCTTCCCAACATTCCTACTGCAAATGCAATGTCAGGTCTTGTGCAAACCTGAGCATACATTAGGCTTCCAACAGCTGAAGCATATAGAATGTTGTTCATCTGTTCCCGTTCAAGTTCATTTTTAGGGCACTAGTTCAAAGCGAACTTGTCACCCTTCACTATAGGTGCAACACTTGGTGAACAATTTTTCATCTGAAATCTCTGCAAGACTTTATTGATATAAGTTTCTTAAGACAATCCTAAAATGCCTTGAGATCTTTCTCTATGGATCTTAATGCCAATGACATAAGATGCCTCACTTATATCTTTCATATCAAAATTTTTGGAAAGAAATTGTTTCACCTCACATAGCAACCATTTATTATTGGTTGCAAGTAAAATGTCATCCACATATAGGACCAAGAAACAAATTTTGCTCCCACTAACCTTCTGGTATATACATTGATCCATGATGTTCTCTTCAAAACCAAAGGAAGAGATCACATCATGAAATTTTAAATACCACTGACGTGAGGCTTGTTTCAATCCATATATGGATTTCTTAAGCTTGCAAACTAAATGCTCACTATCACCGGAGGAAAATCCTTCAGGCTGTTTCATATAAACCTCTTCCTCTAGATCTCCATTAAGAATGCAGTTTTCACATCCATTTGATGTAACTCAAAATCAAAATGAGCTACCAATGTCATAATTATTTGGAGAGAATCTTTCTTGGATACAGGAGAAAATGTCTTCGTGTAGTTGATTCTTTCCCTCTGAGTGAATCCTTTGGCAACGAGTCTTGCTTTATATCTTTCAATATTGCCTTGTGAGTCTTTCTTTATTTTAAAGATCCATCTACATCCAATGGCTTTTACACCATCAGGCAACTCAACAAGATCCCAGACTCGATTAGATGTCATAGATTCCATCTCATCCTTCATGGCATTGTACCATAAGTTTGATTCCTTAGAACTCATGGCTTGTGAAAATGTTTCAGGATCATTTTCGGCTCCAATGTTATAATCCGATTCATGTAGATACACAACATAATCACTAGGAATTGCTGATTTCTTTATTCTAGTTGATCTTCTTAATGTTGTGTCAATGACCTCTTGAGTAGTATCTTGCACAACTGATTGTTGATGAACAACATAATCTTCTAGATTACCATCGGCTTGTGAAATCTCAATGACTGGTTGTTGAGCACTTATTTGAGTTTGAGAAGTGCTATAAATAACAACCAATCCCTCACTTGAAGTGGAAGCTGAAATATCTGAATGATCTTTTTCAGAAGAAGCCAAATACTGAGATTGATCACTCCCACTGATCAAGTCATTCTCAAGAAATTTTGCATTTCTTGATTCCACAATCCTAGTGCTATAAGATGGACAATAAAATCTATAACCCTTGGACTTCTCAGCATATCCAATAAAATATCCACTAATAGTCCTTGGGTCTAGTTTCTTTTCTTGTGAATTATAAACTCTTACTTCAGATGGGCATCCCCAAACACGTATATGTTGCAAACTTGGTTTCCAACCTTTAAATAACTCAAATGACGTTTTGGAAACATCCTTGGTTGGAACCCGGTTTAATATATACGCAGCTGTTTTAAGAGCTTCAGTCCACAAGGATTTAGGTAGGTTGGAGCTGATAATCATGCTCCTTACCATGTCCAATAATGTTCGATTTCTCCTTTCAGCTACACCGTTTTGGTCAGGAGACCTTGGCATGGTGTATTGTGCAACAATTCCATTTTCTTCAAGAAATCGAGCAAACGGATCAGGTGCTTGTCCATTCTCAGTGTATCTACCATAATATTCTCCACCTCTATCTGACCTCACGACCTTAATTTGCTTCCCGCATTGTTTCTCTACTTATGCCTTAAATACCTTAAAGGCATCTAATGCTTCGTTCTTATTATGAAGCAGGTAGAGATACATATATCGTGAATAGTCATCAATAAATGAGATGAAGTATCTCTGACCATAGAGTCCATATCTGACTACAGATATCCGTATGTATGATCTCCAGTATTTCTGAACTTCTCTTGGCATCTTTGTTGGACTTATTGGTTTGCTTTCCCTTTATGCAGTCCACACAAGTGCCAAAATCAGTAAAATCAAGAGTATCAAGTACTCCATCTTTTACTAATCTTTTAATTCTCTCAATGGAGATATGAACTAATCTCCGATGCCACAAAATAGAGGAATTCTCATTCATAACACATCTTTTCATAACATTTAGGCGTGCATCACATTATAAGAAGTATTGTTTTTTAAATTAATTTAGAAAAGATTGTTGGACAATGTACCATTCCTAATAAGCTTAGATTTATAAAATAAATAAATAGAGCTTTTATTAAATTTAAAGGAATATTCTGCTGGTACAAGCCTTGACATTGAAATCAAATTTCTAGAGAAACTTGGAATATAAAATATCTTTTCCAAATCCAAAACAAAACCAGAATCTAAAATAAGTCTGCACGTCCCAATCGCTTCCACATGTGAACCCATCTTGTTTCCTGAATAGATGCTTTGTTCACTTCCCAATGGTTTCCTTTGATTTAGAAAATCCTGCAAGGTATTTGAAACATGGATTGTAGAAGCAGAATCAATCCACCATGTGTTATGACATATAACCAAATTGGATTCATGACATACGAATGAGGTTTGAGTACCTTTCTTGTCAAGCCAAGCTTTGAATTTGAGGCAATCTTTCTTTATATGCCATTTCTTCTTGCAAAAGAAGCACTTGGACTCCTTTTTATCTTTTGTATGGATGGATACTTTACCCTTTCCTTTGCGTTTGGCTTTGGAAGCTTTAGTCTTTCTCTGAATGACTAAATGTACACTTTCTCCCATTTCTAAAATCAGCCTTCCTTCCTCTTGAACACACATGGTCAGAAGTTCATTAATTGACCATTTGTCCTTATGTGTGTTGTAAGATATTTTGAAGGGACTATACTGTTATGGGAGTGACCTCAAAATAAAGTGCATCAAGAAAGATTCTGACATCTCAACCTCTAGGGATTTCAACTGAGCCGCAATGTCCCTCATCTTCATGATGTGCTCACGCACACCTCCAACAGTAGTGAGCTTCATTGATGACAATTTTGTCATTAGGGTACTAGCCAGTGCCTTATCTGAAGACTCAAATTGTGCATCAATAGCCTTCAGAAGTTTCTTGACATTTTTGCACTCAGAAATTGAACCATGTATACTAGCAGAAATCTTAGTACGTATGAACATCATACTGAGGCGATTGGATTGCTTCCATCGTTCATACACAGCAATCTTAGCTTGAGTGCTAGTAGATATAACCGAATATGGTTCATCCTTTCTGATAGCATAGTCAATATCCATGCACCCTAATTGAAGAAGAATTCTTTCATTCCATAATTTATAATTATCACCACTTAAATCGGGAACGTCACATTTCATATCAGAAATATTAACAGGCAAAATAGCTTCATAAAAATAAAAATCATGTTCATGTAACTGAATTTGAGGCATATAACTTGATGTCATGTCTTACCAATGTAAACATGCAATAACATGAATCAATAACATATAATAACTACATGTGGGCTAAGTTATTATACTTAAATAGACTCATTAACTTAATAATGTGACTAACAAATCATATTCCTTTCTTAATTTCTATGGGTAATTAAGAAAATAATTTATTATCCCATCCTAATTAATTATATCAGTGCAATAAAAATTCATGTGAGATAAGATTCATTGCATTAATATAATTAATCACAATTAATGTCATCTAACCTTATGTGATCTTTGCAACTCAATATATAATTCTGATTAATTAAAGATGCTGTGGCTACTCCTCAATTAATCAAAATCATATTGATCACATGACATTTGAACTCCATTATATGCATATAGATTAACCAATTTAGCATGATTATTAGGTAGTGATCTTAATCAACGTAACATTTTCAAATCAATATCTAAATTAATCAAATTGGTCAGGCCAGTGAAAGAGAAGTGGGGGTCCCCCGTTGCTTTCCTTAGGTCAGTCAACGGAACCAATTAAGTAACTATAATCTCTTTACCTTTCTAGACATCAATGGACCAATCAAACCTTGAAAGGATTTGCACTGTGATTTTTCATACCACCACCAAATGTAATTTTATTCATGCATATAATAAATCTAATATGCAAAATAGGAGATAGCATATCAATTATCTATTTAATGAATTTTTAAAATTATCATCTTGAGAAAAAATTTTTGTTAATTAAAACATGTCCGGCCGTAGCTCATTATTCCCTTGGGCTAGTCTATGCAAAACACCGTAGGCATAGAGACTCAGGAGGCGTATTTTAATACAAAAAATTTTAAACTTAAGAAATAAATGATAAAACCAATCATATCATATGATATAATATTAAATAGATAATAGCATGCATTTAAAATTTAACCAATCCAATCTTATTTTAAATCCCGTGAGAAAACCGAAAGACCCATAGGCTAGAAAATCAAAAACCTGTGATTATGGAAGCCATGTTTACGCTGTTTTTCCTCTCTTACGTTTTTCTCTTTAACAGGTCACTGCATGTGGTTATGGAAGCCATGTTTCCGCTATTTTTCTTTTCTTTACGTTTTCGCTCCGCTCAAAGTTCCGCGAGCAAAAATCGAAACCTGATGGAAGAAAATCAGAATGGCCAGAAAAAATCGGAACAACAAAGGAAAAAAAACGACCACTGTAGATTTGAACCTGAGATCTCCGCAAGCTGTTTTTTTTAATGCCAGAGAGAAACCCGAAAAATCTGTGATGCGACAAAACCAAAACGCACGGAATTCTTTCCTTTAACGTGAACATCTTTAACAGAAGAAGAGGAAGAGGCCACGTTTTGTTTTCGTAAAAATCAGAACATGAGATCCAAAAAAAACTGAAAACGAAAAACACGTGGCATAAATTGCTTGAAAAGAGGAATCTTGATGGAAACATGAGGTTTAAAGGCTCTGATACCAAATGTTAGACTTAATTTAAATATATTGATCCTTATCAGATATGCGGAAACATGGGATCAATATATTTATCATGAGAATAAAGAAAGTTAAGATCGATAAATATCTCCAGCCATTGCTGTTGATTTTCTTCCAGATGAGGATAAGGATCTTGATCTTCCTCTCGATCTGAATCAGCTGCACCTCTCGGAATCTTGATCTATCGCTTCAAAAACCTTGATTGAGTGCTTGATTGAGTGCTTCCAATCAATGAGCTATCGCACACGATGGTGTATGCCCTCAGGATATGCTCTTGATCAGGGACCCAATCTCTCTTGCTTCTTTTTGGTTTTTTTTTTTCTCCCATGACATTTTTTGTTATCGAAAGCCTTAGAAGGGATCTCTATTTAAAGAGATATCTTAACTCCTTTCCACCGCCTACTCCCATCAAAGTAGGTGTTTAAGCATTTAACACTATTTAATCCACCGCCTACTCCCATCAAAGTAGTCGTTTAAGCGTTTAACACTATTTAAGAGATTTCGTTACCACTTATTAACTAGTGAATGGCGTAGGATTAAGCTATATTGCAATAAAATAGGATCATCTACTAAACGGATACTACACCTAGCTCTTCGCATATTTTCATTTAGTAGATTCATATTTTAGGGGATCTGATAGAGTTTTACGCTCGCTGTTAGCTACTTAATGCAACCCTCTTCCTTTACCCAAGCTTGGGACCAGCCTTGATGGAATTTATAAATAACGAGATTTGAAAATCAAAAATCATCTCAACTATAAATAATGTGAAAGTTATAAAACTCTGAAAGAATTAACTTCTTAATGATATGAGCTATCAAAATTTAAAAGTTACCTTAATCATAAAAGGTTATCGAACTCCAAAAGGTTTAAATCATTAATAAGCAAAAAAATTTTATAGAATTTTAAGAGAGAAAAGGAGGCCATCATTTCTGCATAAAGGATTCTATGCTTGAAACAAAATAGAGTTTTCAGGCATAAAGGACATACATATGAATTTAGAAGGATTTTTCAAGCTCTAGTAATGTGAGCTCATAAAAATGATGCTAGACTTCAAGGTGCAAGCTTAGAGAAGAATTTTTCTTTGCAAAGTCTTGAAAGATTTTTCTTTTCTTTTAATTGAATATATGCTTTTCACATCAAGGCTGTTATGTTCCAATTTTCTATTAAATACATGTAAATTGGGTGTATTCTAATAATGGTATAACAAAATTTGATTCGACTGCGTTCCAACAATATTAGAGAGAATATTTTTTCCTTTAATCAACCTCATTAGTTTTTAATTCTAAAAGCTCCATCAAAATATTGATTTAACAAGGGGAAACATTAAATTTTGAGATAAATTTGAGAAGATTAATGACTCAAAACACTAAATGGATCAACGAATATTACCAGCAATCCAGTGTCTCCGCCACTGCGAACTCCGGTTAGAAATGATTTAATGTTTAGGACTAGACAAACATGCCATAATATTTTAATTATATAAAGTGAGCAAGATTGATCAATTTATATCTCAGGTAAGATACTACAATGGCATTTCATTGTAGAAAGATGTTAGATTCCTGTGGGAACCGAGAAAGATTGGGAAAAAAAAACCTATTAGGATTCGAATTATTAAAGTATTTTTTTTTGTTGCAAGTTTAATGGATCGCCAATTGATGGAAAAATACAACCATAGATAATAAAAGTTTATGATTAAAATCAACTACTCAAAGCCTAGTTGTTGCAGTTTAGCTTGAATTTTATTATTAAACATCCTTGAATCAAGCATTAATTGAGCAAGACAAACCAATGCCAAAATTCAAATTCTAAATAACTGAAGAAATCAACAAGGTGTGAGATGGGCTGCTGACAAAATGCTTAGCCACGCCACCTGAGAGTGATATAAGAGTGTGATATACATGCATCAGTAATGATAGTGTAACCAAAAGCCATCTACGAACATATCTTGAAGTTTTCTTATATCTTGATAAAAAATGTGACAGCTTCTGTTTTGGAGGCAGTGAAACTTGTTTCCTTATATTTTAATCAAAAATGTGGTCGCCTATATCTTACTCAAATATGTGTGACACACCTTTCATTTATTTGTCTCACATCATAATTTATGAAATGGTTTAAATAACATAATTTATGAAAAATGGATTTTCTGGTCATGCAGAATAAAGTTTGTCTTGAATGTGATCTTGCTTTTATTAGCCCAAATTGGACCTCGAGATCATATGGCACAAGTTGAGTAAAAAGTTTTCAAATTAGTTCCAAATTTTTAACCCAAGCCTCCAAGAATAGATCAGGTCTAGCGCAACCAAATCAGGACCAACGTATGAAACCAGGCTTAAATACCATGCAGGGTAAAAAAGAAACGAAAAAACTAATTCAGTGACTTGGATCAGCCACTCTAACGCCAAGACCAAATTGATGACTCGGGCACGTCTATTAAACACTCCAACCAGCTGAAGCATCATCTGCTAGCCATGGCCAGAAGACCATCACGGACCAAACGAGACCAACAAAAATCAACGAGCCTTCTCCACAATTTCGAGAATAACACTAGAGAGACACTAATTCCAATCTCATGGGAAGTTTTGATTCAAGATTGCTAGTCAAAATTGGCGTGACATTTTGCAATAACCTACAAGCTAGATTTATCAAATTCAGAATTTCAATAGAGGTAATATCCTTACAAAAATCTCCATAGACAAATAGATCAAGTAAATTCCACCAAAAATATGTTTGGAAACATGTCAAAATAACCTGCATCATCTAACTTAAAACCATAGTGGACCAAAATTGAGTCCAAAATCTCATTCACTCAAACTAATTCACTGTTCAAGACGAGGATCCACTGCGCAGAGCGGCTTTCTTGGGCTTCCTGGGGGCAATCTGGGTCTCAGGCTGCAACATAGAATGTAAACACGTTCAGAAAGAACAGAATGGAACTTGACGTGCAAGTCAGGCTGATTGAGGAATGAATTATATTGCAGATATGATGAGAAACAAGCCCTCTTAACATTTTTAATATATAACTTGTTGAGCCATGTTTGCAGGTTAGCAAACCAACAGAGATACATCTTTTAGCCTTTCAACATAATGTATAATTATACGATATAAGTCAACATAATTACCTCTTTTTTGACAGGCTCTTCCTTCTCTGACAGGATAAGCTCAATGTGACATGGAGAGGACATATAAGCTGCCATTGTACATGATTAATCAGTTAAAGAAAAGCTTCACAGGTTAATTCAAATCAGGAAAGGAACTCACGGTTAATCCGTCCATGAGCACGATAGGTCCGGCGCCTCTGCTTTTGGGCTTGGTTCACCTGAATGTGTGATATGTAGAGAGAATCAACATCCAAACCTTTTACCTGAAAAACAAAGGTAGCCAGGTCTTAAGAGGAAGAATTGATCTTAGCAATCAATCAGAAGAATTAATTATAGGTCCTTACATCAGCATTGCTTTCAGCATTTTGAGCAGATCCAAAATAAACTTGACAGATTTCACAGGCCAACGTCCCTGTCCATTTGCATGGCGGCCTTTAGCTTGGGCTGTCCTCCCTACGCCTCTACAAAACCTCCGGAAGGGAATAGCCTGCTTGTGAGCAATCACATCTTCAAGGTACCTTTTAGCCTTGGCCAAAGGCAGCTTCCTAATTGCATGAGCTGTCTCACGGGTATTCTGTTTATGATGATGCAACATTTGAGCATGGACATTCAACGTACTTGAAATACTACACAACTTGAATATCAATAATAAAGGACAAGACTGAACCAGACATAAGAATACAAGTCACAGAAAAAGAACACATGAATTTTGGAACAGTTTGGCATGTTCGGCCATAGGCAAAGGAACTGGCTACAGTACAAGGGAGCTTCAAGTACACCAAGGCAAAATATTATATGATAAACTGAAGTATCCCCAATTTACATGTAAAGATCTTATCACCAAAACTTCATTAATGCTGACCAAAAATGGTATGATAAAACTTCCTTAGACTCATAGGAACGATCAATAAAATATTATAAAAATTGCTAGGCGTTAAGCATTATCTAGAGAGATGACAATACACAACATTAACACAATCTAATTTTAACAAACATAAACATTAGCATGTGAAGGAGCTAACTTTAGAGGGGAGAGAGAGAGAGAGCTTTGGGTGTAAAAAATAAATCTAGTGGTAATTTCAGGCCTTTGGATGCTGCCATATCCGGTAAGTAGCAAGGAAATTCTGAAAGCATAGCACGTGGTATGCTAACATAGACGATGCTACCAAACAGAATTCAAATTGAAACACTAAGTTCATGGTGAAATTGATAGAGATTCGTTCAACACCATTGGCACAGAACTTCATTCAATATTTGTACACAGCATATATTGACCCAGAAAACAAGGTAGCCTCCCAGAATTCTCAAGCCACCCAATCTGAAGGCAAGATTTGACTTTTTGTTCTGGGGCAACCACCGGAAAAAACCTTACCAGCAGGCTGCATAGCAACTTCTACAATGAATATTAATATGTTTCATTGTTTACTGAACCTTTTGTCATAAACAAAGTCTACAAAGGTTCACCCAATAACAATGCACATGATTTTCCTAAAGTTTACGAGAGGCCTGTCTATGAGGAAAACAGACCCCTGCTTTTTTCTTTAGGTTATAGAAGCCTAGCTTAGTGACATCAAATTCTTCTCACCGCATGGTAATCAACCAAATTTACTGATTTCATAAGTAACGAAGCAAGGCTTTCCCATTTGGTATGATAGAAAGTAAAAAGTGAATAGTGAACGTTACATTGGAAAGGTTAGTATATTGACACACCAAAATTTGTTAGTAAATCTTAATTGCATGCCTTGCACATATCTGCATATCTCCCTATGTACGAAAAAACATAATAATGCATCTGTGGCTTTAGTTATGCAGACAAAAGTTCATTAATATGAACATGATTGGTAATCAAAATACAATATCATACCAATAAATTAATTTACTGAGATTAGTGAGCATTTTTTATAATTGAAATACTAATTCTAATGAAAACTAGTTTTTGCTGAAGGTAGAGTAAAAGATAAAAGGTGCAGTAAAAGATAAAAGGTGCAATACATTACATTACTGAAGAAATGATTCAGAAAAAAATTAATCAGGGTTAGCTTGCACTTATATAATGTCACACCATCAAATGAGCTACAGGTCAAAGGTGCAAGTTAAGGGATTTCATGTAATAGTATAACCACGAAACTTTATATAGTATCTGTCAATGACATGCTGAACGTAGTCAGCGCTGCTGCATGCACTAGCAAATAACATCACACAGAAGGAAAGAAAGCCATCAGAATAACTCACTGTGCAAAGATTAGTGTCAATGTTCCATCGACAGTGTATATCATTTCCCTGAAGTTTACGAGGGGACCTGTTTATAATTGAAACAGACCCTGCTTTTTTCCTTTAGGTAACATAATTCATGACAACAGAATCTTCTCATCTAGGGTAAGAAAATGCTTCATAAATCAGATGAGCATTTTATCTGGTTTGTGCTTTCATGTATATCAAGCTGGAAACTGTTTTCATGTCAATACAACATTTTCATCAGCAACTCGAACATTCGGATAAAATCTAGGCACCATCACACAAGGGAATATTTAACTAGGTATTCTTCAATATCAAAAGAAATTGTCAAACAGTCGGAATGAAACTCTTTTCTTGACCCTGTTACATTTAACTTGATATATTTCGATTTTGAAAGGAAAGCTCAAACAGTTAAAATGAAATTCCTTTCTTATATTTCTAAGAATGGTGCTGTAGAACACAGAGTATTTGTTGTTAAATAGAAGGATCTATACAAAATTGGGTCAAATTAACCACAGCAGACAGATCCAGAAACAAAGAGACGGCACAAAAAAATGAACATCAAAAGCGTTCCGAAAATATAGAGGGAGAACTACATAGAGAACCCTACTCAATGCATTCAAAGTGCAAAATCCTGTATTGTGAAGACATCTATTCTCCTGGCCAAATTTAATTTGTTTTACACGAAATGTTCAAAAGAATTACGTACTAAAACACCAAATCATGCAACTTCACATCAGGAAAAACAATAGATAAGGAAGCTCATAGAAAAAAGCATTAAAATTCCAGCATGCCAACAAGTAGAGATTGACAAGAATTGCACTGAGAATAAGCCACCAAACATCAAGTAGAGAAAAACAAATCACAGCGCACCTTGAAATGAACCCTCAAGTCCCGGCCCATGGCCTTGGCGGCTGGCAAAAAAAAGCCACAAGTTACAGATCAAACAGCTAACGGCCACAAGACCATCTCATCCAAAGTATCAGAGCTTTACCACAAAGAATGAAAAAAAAAATTGACATGGAACAAAATAATTAAACAAAATGTTCAAAAATAGAACTTTAAAAAACAAGTCCATCAAAATAATCAAGACATATATAAACCAGCAAGCTTTTATTAAAAGAATTTAGAAAAGTTACTAAAAAACCCAAGATTCGGAGTGATAAGAAGAACAGATTGGAGGACATCCGTTGAAGAAAACAAAACTAAAATTACATCAAAAAAAAACGCCAAATCGCGATAACGATGGGGCAAAAGGATCGGGAATAATTACACTTTGTAGGGTTGTTGGGTTCTCTCGAATACTTTACCTGAACACAAACGAAACATCAACAACAGAAACAATTAAGGGATCAAAAGAAGTGAGAGAGAGACATAGGTCATTAAAACCAGCAAAAGAGAGAAGGGGAGGAGCATCCTACCATGGTGGCCAAGGGATCGGGGGAAGGCCGAGTCTCCGCTTCACTCTTACGTGCTCTCGCTCTGCGGCAGAGAAGAAGGCACTGGAAGCTGAGGCGGCTCTATATGAGAGCGAAACCCTAACCCTAAAAGCTCTTTAAACCCTGGCCGGATGAGTCAACTATTGCATCGCTTTGTGTGCTGCTAGGTTTGCAACGCCTTAGATATGGAAGATTCTTTGTACACCGCCTTGAGTGCAGTAAATTTTATGTGAACTTCATTGCTCTTCTTATTAGTTTATATAAAATTTATATATAATTTAATAAATAAAATAAAATAATATAAATATTTAATTTAATTTAACTTAATTAGCTAAGTTTTTTTTTCAACTATGTGGGATAGCATAGTTATGATTACGAATTCGTAAGTGTTACTAAGAAAATTCGCTCTCTGACTCGGATGCGGCTCAACTCCGAATCTGAGCGCTAATCTCTCTTTATGGCAGAACTTGCAAGACAGTCTTCACGCAGAGAATGTCTAAGGTGGTCCTCTGCAAAAGACCTTCCAATGCCCAAATCAGTAAAAATTCACATCAAGCAGATGTGAGAAGAAGGCTCTCGCAGAAGAGTTCCTCAAGATAAATGACATCTCGAGAACTCAGAGCTCTGCTTGAGCTTCAATGGAACTTTTAGTCAGAGTGTTAGTGAGAGCATACCCGAGAGACTTTAGGACAAAGATATTTATATGTGATCACCTGATACCTTGGGTACATCATAGAGGGTCCGAAACCGTTCATATTCAAATCAAGTTTGTTATGGGATCGGTGGTATCAGTATCTAGTTAGTTAGAGAATCGACGGCTAAAGGAGCCGGTTGATGCTTTGAGATTCAATGATTCTATAGGATCTAGGCCACTTCTATAGGCCCTAGGCCACTTCCGGTATTATTTACATAATTTCCCGCTCGAGATCTTGTTAAGCTATCACGAGTTTGAATTCTCCCATGCTTGATTCCATATAAGTGTTTGAATGCCTCGATTCAGTCGAGGCATAAAGATAGCTTAGTGCAGCCAAAGCATTTGAATGCTTCGGTCTAACCGAGGCAAGAGGTTAGTTCGGACCGACCGAAGAATAAGATTCAGCCGAAGTATATAATTATTCGGTGTCGTTGGGTATACGAGGATAGAATGTCTTGGTTCTGCCAAAGCACACAAATACCTCGGTCCAAATGGGATCATAGGATAGCTCGGACCCGCCGAGGTGTGAAAATGGTTCGGCTCTACTGAAGATTGTTTGGCTCCGCTATTTTCTAGGAATGACAGCTGGCCGATTGGATACCGAGATTGGTCTCACCCTTTTTGTCGTGTGCACAAGTGTTGGCGTAATGACAATTCTACCCCTCATTACATGCCCCTCACTCTCTAATCCAAAGTGTAAATTTGAATACAGGGAGTAGAGTCTAGAACAATTTTATCCGAGGGGATTTAGAGGGACGCGCAATGATGGCCTCGTAAATGCCTGGCTGCCACTCTATCATTTTTTCCCATCACACGAGAAGGAAAACCCCTCGTTTCTCATGAGTAACGATTAAGAAAGTCCCACATGGCGAATCCCTGTGTTTACGGCGCCTGTAGCAGCAATTTGAGCATTCGGGGGTTCCTTCTAGAGACGTCATACTTTCTCCCTGAAATGTCTTTAAAAAAGGGGTAAGGGTTAGAACGGTGTTCTTTCTGCAGCACTTTCTTATTTCTTCCCTATAGATTTCATTCTCCAAAACCCTTGCGACCTCATTCGTGGTTTGCTCTTCAACTCGACAACATGAAGGGCCCAAGCGATGTGGCCTCCGAGATAACTCTTGAAGATCTGAATAGAATATGTCACAGATACAGGATTCCTCAGGACATCACCCTATGGCCTCCAAAAGCTGAGTAGAGGGTCTCAATGCAACCGAGAGTGGGGTCTTCTTTTACAAAGAAAGCTTGAGAGCGGGCCTCTGGTTTTCCCTTCATCCGCTGGTGAAAGAAGTAATGAGGTTCTACAACATATGCCTGACAATGATGGCTCTGAATAGCTGGCGCAATCTCATCGGGTTTATTTTAATGTGCAGCCGTGTTGCGGTAACGATAACTCTTTCTCTATTCCGAGCTGCTACAATTTGGTTTCCGAAAGAAACTCTGAATGGCCCTATATTGGTCCCCGAAAATAGTTTAAGATGATATCGGACAATCCATCATCGATAAAAGAGTGAAAGTCTCGATTTTTCATTATCGAGGGAAACATTGACTCTGATTTTTCCTGGGCATGGGCGAGCTATGTAAAGGATTCGGAGGCACATCCAGAGCTATCTGAGCATGAGAAGAAGGATTTGGTGACCTCCACAGTGGTCGGGTGTTTTCGGCCAGTGCCCTTTTATCGGAGGATGCCCTTTTTGCAGTCGGGCTTAGTTCTTTTGATCCTCAAGGTAAGTTTTCTCTCCTCTTCCTATGTCTTTTATATTCAGGCGACCTTATCATAACCTAAATGATTGTTTGTTGTATCTATAGCCGAAAGCTTGGCGTTCATAGGTCAAATAAGGAAAGAGCTAGGTAAATGCCAGATGGGGACCAGCTCTGGTGAAAAGCGTAGATCCGAGAAGAAACCCCATCTTTCTGGGGCACTCAAAGGAGCCGAAGCAAGTGAGGGTTGGTCAACACTCCATGCCGAAGAAGAGAGAAGCGGGAGCATCGGCCACAATGGACGGGCTTTCTCCGTAGAAGGGGGGTGTGGTAGTGGAGGAAGAACGAGTAGTTGGGGAGAATTTGGAGGAGGACATCGAGGTTTCTCCTCTCCAAATAGTGATTGTGCCAGATGGTCTGGAGGAGACATTACCGGTTTGTCCGGTAGTCTCTTCGCTTGAGGGTGACCAGTCTTTTCTGGTGGAGGTTGGCAGCCCTAGGATGCCTCATACAGGTGAGGAAGAGACCCCAGTTTTGATCGAGGGGGTGAAGGAAGTAATTGTCGCCGCTGACACTCAGGAGGAGTTGCTCGACAGAGAATCAACATACGTTGAGGGGGAAATTGAATTGGCAGCCGAAGTTCAGGAAGGATTTCCGTTGAGGGGGAAATTGAATTGGCAGCCGAAGTTCAGGAAGGATTTCCTGCCGGGGAGCTCTCTCCCGAGGCATTAAAGGGAGTTGCAATGGAAATCGAGGCTCCGATGGGGTCCATTGAGGCTAAGCAAATGCTCGTGGATCAAGAAGAACCCTTGGGTGAAGAAGATGCACGGACCGAGGTCTTTCCGATAGGAGCATCAAACGAAGAGGTCGGGCGAGCCGAAGTATCCGAGGCTTAACAAGTTAAAACTTTGATAGAGGAAGTTGGGCGGATGAAAGTCCCTCGGTCTGAAGCCCTCCGGGTTAGTCATTCAGCCATAAATTTTCTTTCGCCCGATCCAGATGTAGAAGACATGTTTTTCGCTTTAATGCGGTCTGTATTATATACGGGGAAAGGTTCCTCGGTAAGTGAGCCCGCTGCAGAGGATCTTATCGATGCAGCATTTGGGCAGCTTGGTGTGCCAAAGGATACTTACCTTCTTCCGGAGATTGATAGCCTTGCCTTCATGAGGATCGCCACAAATTATACCTCCCGAGTAAGTTATTACATCAAGGCCCTGGCATCCATTCAGGGAAAGCTCGAAAAGATGGAGAAATATTACCAAGTTGCAGCTAAAAGAGCATCCTAGCTTGAAATTAAGGTTAAGGAGCTCCACAAATTTCACGAACAATCTGACAAGACTTGTTTGGAGCTATCACAAATTAAATCCAAACATGTTGAAGAGAGGGGAGCTCTGCATAAGCGTTTCAACGAAAGGTGGGGCGAGCTGAAGAAGAGTTTCACCGAGGAGAAAAGCAATTTAAATAAGAGGCTCGACGAAGAAGAGCATAGGTATCGGCGGCAGCAAGATTAGCTCGCCAGTTTGAGCAGGAAATTTGCTGAAAGGGAGAGCCGAACCAAATGGCAGCAAGATCATATTGCTAAGCTTACCGCCGATCTTACACAATCTCAGCGAGAAACTGAAGAGAGGAAATCAAGAATCAATGACCTCAAGGATAGGGTCCAGCAAAATAAAGATGATAAATTGAAAGCTCTCAGTAAAGCCCATGAGCTAAGTGTAAAGATGGCTCAGCGGGAAGATGAGGTATAATGTCTCCTTATTTCTTTTTGTGTCTTCTCTTTTGATTATCGCTTTAATTGATTTTGTGTCTGCAGATGGGTAGAATTGGGCTAAAAGCTCAGAATCAGTTGAAAGCCTTAAGAGAGGAATTGGCCTCTTAAGATGGGCTCGAGCTGCCAGAGGAGTTCTGAACTGGAAGGTCAGATAGCCGAGGCTAATAGATGGGCTGCTCTGGCCGTGGAAGAATACAAAAATTCTATCCAATTTCTTGATGAGCATAAGGCGGCCTGTGACGACGCGTTCCGGTATGGCGAAGAGGAGATGCGAGCAAAAATCTCTCGGGAATACCCAGAGTTGGACCTTTCCTTCCTAAAAGCCAAGTATTATGACACTCGAACCTCGAGGACCAAACTATCTGCCGAGGCTGAATACTAGGAAATTTCAGACATTGATCTTGAAACCCTTCTGGGTGCCGGCAAAGCCGTGCGTCTAGAAGAAAGTCATCAGCCTGATGTAGAAGAACTCGAGGCTCCTCACTCAGCTACATTCGAAGTGGGCGAACCGAGTTAATCTCTCTCGAACATCTCCGAGGTTGCCCCTGAAGCTGAACCCGAACCCTGATTCCTGAGGGTTATTTTTGTATTTTCATTTCTTCTACTTGTAACTTGGCCGAAATTTACTTAATGAATGAACTTTTCATTTTCCTTCATGTGTTATGTCATTTTGGCATCACTTTTCAGACGATCTTTTTGCCCATTTATTGCCTCCTTGCACCTAGCTCATTGCGGCATATTTTAGGAAGAGACAACTTTTAGTGGTTCCAAATGAATCGCCTGGCTTTACCAAGACCGATCTGATTAGATTTGCCAAAGTATGGAACTATTCGGCCTTGCTAAAAAATTATTTCGGCCCCGACTGAAGTGAAATGGATGGTTCGGAATGGCCGAAACAAAGGGACCACTTTGGTTGTGGCCAAAGCAAAGTGGATAGCTCGGTTTGATTGAAGCAAAAATTTAGTTTGCTTCTTGCCGAAGCAAATGAAATAGCGCGAAGCTTATTGAGGACAGTCTCGTTTTCTTTTAGGGCATTTATTTTGCTGTTAATACTTAGTCCTTTCCAATGCGAGTTCGCTTTGCGTATGCGCCAAGCATCTGATTGCCCATTGGACATCATCATTTTTCATGAGGAATTTCCCAGGTTTATTCATATCCCAAAGATTTGCAGGTGGTTCTCGACATTTAAGACTCTTAATTCGAGATCGGAAGGAAATCTTTTATCCTTTGTTACGCCCTGAAGGGCGTGCCCAATGCATCTTGGGATGCACCCACCTCTTCCATGGTGCGCCACATGGCTCTGAGTGCAGTGCGATTGTGGCATTTCAAATTTTGGAGTCTTTCCTTCATTAATGTCTGCTCTCAGTTTGCTGCCTATAAAAGGGGGGGAGCGGAAGGTATCTGAGCACTCCTCAAAAGCCTTCTTGTTTCATGAATTAGAGAGAGATTTTCATGGTTCCCCTCTTATTGAGGTCAAGGGTGGTGAGGTTAGATTTCCCTTTTGAGATTTGGCTTGATCCCGATAGTTGGGGTGATGGAGGAGTTGCTGAAGAGCAAGTAACCCTCAGAGAAGGAATCTCGAAGGTCATACGGAGAGCGCACAGGGACGGATACAGGGGTCATACGGGGAGCGCACGCATGTGCTCTCTGTATGGCTCCTTCCACCTGCCATGGGGCCCTACAAACCACTGGAAATGCAAACGTCTATGGGCCTCTGTCTTCCATGAACTTTCCTTCATCCTCAGTCCATCTTGGCTGAATGCCATGTTGGATCCCTTATTTATCCATCCGAGGGTCCATCATCCGGCTTTCGACGAGGAAGAAGGTAAGTAGTGTTGGGTTGTTGTCTATGTTCTTGGGCAGTGACTAGCAACTCAGCGAACTCATCTGAGCTATTCGATTTCTCTGGTTCCTTGGATCGGAAACGAAAACAATGTCATCGATTGGAACTGCTCACCCAAGCTTTTTAATTTATTTTATTTTATTTTCTATGCTATAATGCACTTGTAATGCCTATGAAGAGGTTGTAATCTCTTATTAGCAATAAAGAAAGGTTTCTTTTTGTACCTTTATCCTTTTGCTATTCTATTTTTTCCATGTTGGGTGTTAATTCTTCAGTTGATGTATTTGTGTTGTCCCGACATAGGAGTCGTTTTATATGTATCCCGCCTTTCCAATATCCGTGCCGATTCGTAACCATCAACAACGTTTTAGACACTTTGCTTTGGTTAGGCATTCTAGCAATATGGTCTTGCTTAGTCCTTTGTGGAGAGGACATTCGTCTCTGTTTAGGTTAGGGGGAGGCCTGGGCGGCCCTGCCGATTCTCGATATAGGCTCGGTCATGCCAAGAGAGGAAATGGGCCTTAGCTTAGTAAGAAATGACTTGTTCGATCTTATTGAAACATAAAGAAAAGTCGTTTAAGCTTGCCGAGGTGTAGCAAAGCAGTTAAGCCGTGCAAAAATATTCAAAAAATTGATCGGCTCTGCCGATACTTTGAGAGAGTCACTCGGTCATGCTGAGGTCCGAGAGATTGTATTTTACTTATCGTTGCTGAGGTACGAAGAGATCACTTGACCCAGCCGAGGCTTGAGAGATTATATTTTACTTGGCGCTACCAAGGTGATCACTCGGTCCTGCCAAGGTTTGAGAGTCACTCGACCATGCCAAGGCTTGAGAGATTTCATTTTACTTGGTACTGCCAAGGTACGGAGAGATCACTCGGCCCAACCGAGGCTTGAGAGATTATATTTTACTTAGTGCTGCCAAGGTACGGAGAAATCACTTAGCCCAGCCGAGGCTTGAGAGATTATATTTTACTTGGCACTGCCAAGGTACGGAGGGATCACTCGGCCTAGCCAAGGTTTGAGAGATTATATTTTACTTGGCGCTGCTAAGGTACGGAGAGATCACTCGGTCCTACCAAGGTTTGAGAGATTATATTTTACTTGGCACTGCCAAGGTACAAAGAGTTCACTCGGCCCAGCCGAGGCTTGAGAAATTATATTTTACTTGGCACTGCCAAGGTACGAAGAGTTCACTCGGCCCAGCCGAGGCTTGAGAGATTATATTTTACTTGGCGCTTCCAAGATAAGAAGATATCACTCAGCCCAGCCGAGGCTTGAGAGATTATATTTTACTTGGTGATGCCAAGGAAGAGATCACTCAGCCCAGCCGAGGCTTGAGAGATTATATTTTACTTGGCCCTGCCAAGGCATGGAGAGATCACTTGGTCCTGCTGAGGTTTGAGAGATTATATTTTACTTGGCACTGCCAAGGTACGGAGAGATCACTCGGCCCTGCCGAGGTTTGAGAGATTATATTTTACTTGGCGCTGCTAAGGTACGAAGAGTTCACTCGGCCCAGCCGAGGCTTGAGAGATTATATTTTACTTGGCGTTGCCAAGGTATGAAGAGTTCACTCGGCCCAGCCGAGGCTTGAGAGATTATATTTTACTTGGCCTACCAAGATATGGAGAAATCACTCGGCCCTGCCGAGGCTTGAGAGATTATATTTTACTTGGCGCTGCCAAGGTACGGAGAGATCACTCGCCCAATCGAGGCTTGAGATATTATATTTTACTTGGCACTGCCAAGGTACGGAGAAATCACTCGGCCCAGCCGAGGCTTGAGAGATTATATTTTACTTGGCGCTGCCAAGGCATGGAGAGATCACTCGGCCTTGCCATGGTTTGAGAGATTATATTTTACTTGGCGCTGCCAAGGTACGAAGAGTTCACTCGGCCCAACCGAGGCTTGAGAGATTATATTTTACTTCGCACTGCCAAGGTACGAAGAGTTCACCCGGCCTAGCCGAGGCTTGAGAGATTATATTTTACTTGGCGCTGCCAAGGTACAGAGAGATCACTCAGCCTTGCTGAGGTTTAAGAGATTATATTTTACTTGGCGCTGCCAAGGTACGGAGAAATCACTCGGCCCAGCCGAGGCTTGAAAGATTATTGAGTAAGACCTGCTTCTCATTACAGTTTTTGGGAAAATCAATTGAAACAATAACATTGCATGTTTTTGAAATGGAAATTTCGTTATTGTAAACAGAGTAAGTTTAGCGGAGGCATACTTTACTGATGATATATATAGAGCTTATCTGAGCTCCATATCCTAGGAATAGATATTTCATCCAGATCCTAGAGCTTGTAAGTGTCGGGCCTGATTACCTTTGCAACTTGATAGGGGTCTTCCCAATTCGGAGACATTTCTCTTGTTCCAATGGTTTTGAAACAGATGCCTTCCGAAGTACTAAATCGCTGGGGAGAAAGGATTTTCCTTTGACTCTGGTAGAGTGGTAATGGTTTACCCTCTGTTGATAAGCTGCCATTCGGATCCGGGCCTTCTCCCTGACTTCTTCTATCAAATCAAGATTGGTTTGGAGTTGCTCGCCATTAGATTCCTCCGAATAACTCCCCACCCAAGGGGAGGGGAGTCCGATCTCCACAGGGATGATAGCTTCCGTGCCAAAATCCATTCTGAATGGAGTCTGGCCCATGGGGATCCTCTCAGTGGTTCGATAAGCCCACAGCACATGATGAAGCTCTTCTGCCCATCTACCTCGTGTTCTGTTGAGTCAGGCCTTAATTCCTTGCAGAAGGGTTCGATTGGTTACCTCGGCCTCTCCATTAGCTTAAGGATGTCCAACCGAAGTGAGACAGTGAGAGATGCCGTGGTCCTTGCAAAACTCCCAAAATTTAGGATTATCGAACTGCCTTCCATTGTCGATGATGATGGTATGAGGAAGGCCAAACCGACAAATGATAGATCTTCATACAAAGTCTCTAGCTCGAGCTTCGATTATTTGAGCGACTGCCTCGGCCTTGACCCACTTGGTGAAATAGTCGATTGCTACAAACAAAAATTTCCTCTGTCCTATGGCAAGGGGAAAAGGACCAAGAATGTCCATTCTCCACTTGGCAAAGGGCCAGGCGGATGACACAGGCGTTAGGTTGGCAAAGGGCAGCCTTTGAACATTTGAATGTCGTTGGCATAAATCACAAGCTTGGATAAGATCATCAGCATCTTTTGCATGGTGGGCCAATAATACCCCCTGGCGTAGCACTTTATGGCACAGAGCCCGGCCGCCAAGATGATTACCATAGATGCCTTCATGAACCTCTCAAAGAGCATAATCAGCTTCTGATGGGCGAAGACTTAAGTAATGGCATAGAGAAGGATTGTTTATATAGCCAATCCTCAAGCAGGACATAGTAAGATGATTGCATCTTTAGTTTCCTTGCTTCCTTTCTATCAGCGGGGAGCAGCCCTTCCTTGAAATACTTGAGCATAGGGTCTAACCAGGAGGGTTCAGCAACGATCTGCATTATTTGATCAGGATCGGCAATGCTAGACTTCTTGAGGGTTTCCAAGTGGAACTTCCACTCAAGGTTCATTGAGTCCACGGTCATCAGGTGGGATAAAAGGTCGGCACGCACATTTCAGTTCTTGGTATTTGAATAACTTGAAATTTAGTAAAGCAGGCAGACAAATCGTGCACCTTTTGAAGATACCGAATCATGTTTGGCTTCCTAGCTTCAAATTCTCCCCGCACTTGGCTAGCCACCAATTGAGAGTCTATGTAGGCGTTCAGCTTGTCAACCTTGAGTTCGCGGGCAATGCGAAGTCCAGCGAGCAAGGCTTCATACTTTGCTTCATTGTTGGAGGATGGGAATGAGAAATGGATGTCGTATTCGAAGGTTGTCCCCTCCAGGCTAGTGAGGATCAAGCCAGCACCATAACTACTTGCACTGGAGGATCTATCGGCATGGAGCAGCCACAGGGCATTAGGCCTTGGTTGCTCGAGGGTATCCGGAGTGGAACCATCTTCAAGTATGGTGCATTCAAAAAGAAATCTATCGGACTTGTACCTTGATGGCCAGACGAGGATGATATTGGACATCATGCTCACTTAATTCAATAGCCCATTTGGTCATTCTTTCTGATGTCTCTGGACGATGGATAATTGATTTGATAGGCTGGTCGGTTAAGACTGTCACAGTGTGTGCTTTAAAATATGGCCGCAACTTTTGAACCGATGTTATCAGAGCCAACACCATCTTCTCGAATCGAGTATACCTTGTCTCTGCATTTCGGAGAAATTTACTAACATAATAGATCAGTTTCTGAATTTTGTTATTCTCTTTGATCAATACAGAACCGACAGTGCCCTCAGAGGCCGCCAGGTACAAATACAAGATCTCTCCTAGCTTTGGGCTGCTGAGGAGAGGTGGCAAGCTGAAGTATTTTTTAAGATCTTCAAAAGATCTCTGGCAGTCCGAAGTCCATTAGAAGTTCTTGGCCTATCAGAGCACTTTGAAAAAGGGAAAACACATCTTGGCCGACCGAGCAACAAAACAATTAAGGGCTGCTATCCTTCCAGTAAGACACTGTACCTCCTTGATCGATTCTGAAGGTGTCATCTGCTGCAGGGCATGGATTTTCTGTGAATTCACCTCAATACCTCGTTGAGAGACCATGAAACCCAAGAACTTTCCAAAGTTAACTTTGAAGACACACTTGGTTGGGTTAAGCTTCATTTGATATTTTCAAAGTGTTGCGAAACTTTTAGTGAGGTCTTTAATAAACTGGGATGCCTCTATGCTCTTTACCAGCATGTCATCAATGTACACCTCCATGTTCCGATCGATATGCTCTTTGAAACCTTTATTGACAAGTCTTTGGTAGGTTGCGCCGGCATTTTTCAAACCGAAAGGCATAACCCAGTAGCAATAAATACCTCACTCGGTGATGAAGGCAATTTTTTCTTCATCCTCGAGCACCATTCGGATTTGATTGTAGCCCGAATAACCATCCATAAAAGTCAGCATCTGGTGGTGGCCTGAGGTTGAATCCACAAGTTGATCAATCTAAAAGAGAGGGAAGCTATCTTTCGGGCAGGCCTTGTTGAGATCAGTGAAGTCAATGCAGATCCTCCATTTGCTATTTGATTTCTTTACCATAACAACATTCGCCAGCTAGTCAGGATAGTTCACTTCCCAGATGAAATTGGCTTTAACGAGTTTGTCTACTTCTTCCTCGATAGCCTTTTATCGTTCAGGAGCAAAGCTTCTTTTCTTCTGCTTGATTGGCCGAAACGCCTTGTCCACGTTAAGGCGGTGGACCAAGACATCTGGGTTGATTTCAGGCATGTCTGAAGTGGACCAGGCAAAAACATCGGCATTTTCATGAAGGAACTCAATCAAATCTTTCCAAGGCTTTCCCTTCAGTTATGACCCGACCCTTACGGTTCGGTCGAGCCGAGCTTCATCGAGTGGCACCTCTTCTAATT
Source organism: Calamus simplicifolius (assembly GCA_900491605.1). Classification (NCBI taxonomy): domain Eukaryota; kingdom Viridiplantae; phylum Streptophyta; class Magnoliopsida; order Arecales; family Arecaceae; genus Calamus; species Calamus simplicifolius. The sequence goes on along the minus strand of UESW01001975.1, from coordinate 267,833 downwards.
CCTCGGCTGGCTCCCCTCGTTGCTCGGCAAAGTCCTCCCGAGCGTCCAGCCCGTCTACTTTGGGCCTCTTGGACTGAAGGTCGGCAACAAAGCAGTGCCGAGCCATAATTTGACTTTCTCGGACAACCCCCACTCCCCATTCGGTGGGGAACTTCATGGTGAGATGAGGAATGGAAATGATAGCTTTAAGGGATATTTGCCCTGGCCTGCCGAGGATGGCATTGTAAGGGGACCGAAGCTTGGTCACGAGAAAATCCATGAGTGTAGTTGCTACACTGGGCCAAGTGCTTGCTCGAACTGTTAAAGTGATAACTCCCTCGGGGACTATGGCGTCACCCGTAAAACCTACTAGAGTGGATTCTATGGCCTGGAGGCTTTCCATCCGCAATTTCAATCTCACAAAGGCATCAAAATACAAAACATCAATAGAGCTTCCACTATCAATCAAAATGCGGTGTACAATATAGCCATTCATATTCAGAGATACAACTAAGGCGTCATCATGGGGGTACTATAGCTCCCAAAAATCCTCATCAGAAAAAGAAAGCTCGTCAACTTGGGTCCTCTTTGGTGGGCTTTCCTCGTTGCCCGGCCAGGATGACGAAGAACCGGCCACTGCTATCATATTGACATTACCAATGACTAAGGGATTTGGTGGAGGGAGTTGGCGAGGTTCAGGTTGGCGATCTTCTCCATTATTTGGCTCGAGGGCCCTTCTAAATCAGTCTAACTGGCCCCATCGGATGAGTTACTCAATCTCTCTTCGGAGCTGCTAGCATTCCTCGATGTCATGCCCATGATCTCGGTGGAAGCGACAATATTTAGTTACATCCCTTTGAGCTGCATTGCCTCAGAGAGGAGGAGGCCAGGAAATTTGGCGCTTGATTTCCATCAAGATTTGCGCCCTTGGTGCGGTGAGGAGAGTATATTGATCGCACCTTCAAGATGGGCTCCGGGTTCGATCTCGAGGTGGTAGCGAAAGAGCTCTTTGGCAACGAGGGGGGCTTGCATGGTAGAAGGATCGATGTTTTTCCAAGCCTTTCACTTCCTTCTTTTTCGATTGCTCGGCTCGGGCCATCCTCCGTGACTCCTCAACCCTGGCATACTTATCCACCAAGGCCATCATATCGGAGAGGTTCTTTAGGTAATTGACTTCCAAAGCTAAGTAGAAGTCTCCTTCCTTCGACACCCCTCCCGCCAGAGCAAACATGGCCACCTCGTGGTTAAGGTGGTCGACCTCTAATAGAGCCATGTTAAAGTGGCCAAGGTAGTTCTTCAGAGATTCTCCCTCTCGTTGCTTGACTCCAGAGAGGGAATCAAATCTCCGTCGCTGGCGACGGCTATTAACGAACTGGCTGATGAATAAGTGGCTCAGCTCATCAAAAGAATCAATGGAACTTGGCTTCAGGCTGTTAAACCAGGTTCTAGCAAATCCTCTAAGAGTGAAGGGGAAGGCTCGGCATAGGATCGCATTCGATGCTTTATGAAACATCATGATGGATCTGAAACTGCAGAGGTGGTCATCGAGATCGGTAGATCCATGATATGGCTCGATGGTGGAAAGTTTGATATAAGGAGGGATCACTTTCTGCATAATCCCCTCAGAGAAAGGGACGTCCTGCTTTGCCTTTGGCTGGGACGGAGGGGCTTGCCTGGTGGCGTCTAGCTTCTGATGCCACTCCCGATGCATCTCCTACATCTGCTGCCTAATCCCTTCATCCAAAGTGGTAGGAAGGATTGGGCGATGGAAAGGACAGCGGTGTCGAATCTTGGAAAGACACCGAAGAAAGAGAACGAGCTCGTCATGATTTAAGCGGGCTCCTCTCTCTATCCCAATGAGCGGGTCTAGCCCTTGTTGGTCGATGAAGATCGTCTGCTCCAGGCAGATTGGAAAAAGAAATTGCCAGCAGGACGGGAGTGGCTGCCTTCTCATGGGGTTGCAAAATAGGGATAGCTAGGTGGGAAGCTCCATGGAGCCCCTGGACCAGCTGGGTTAGCGCCTGGACTTGTTGAACCAGCGTAGCAAACTGGTTCTGCGTCACTGTAGTCACCAGTGGTTAAGGGGTCTCGGCCGGCGATGGTAATGGGGGCGCTACACTATTGATTGGATCAGGCCTTTGAGAGGCAGCCTGATCCTGAGCCTCAGAAGTGGCTCTCTTCCGATTGGCCATTAGAGGATTCCTCTTCTGATTTTGAACCTTGTCTCATGGATTACAAGTTTACGAGACTTGAGGCCCTTCCTCTAGCGCCAATCTGTTGCTGCATAAATCCGCTCTCTGACTCAGGTGCGGCTCAACTCCGGATCTGGGCACTGATCTCTCGTCCGGACAGAACCTGCAAGATAGTCTTCATGCAGAGAGTGTCTGGGGTGGCCCTCTATGGAAGACCCTTCAACACTCAAATCAGTAAAAATTTACAGCAAGCAGATGTGAGGAGAAGGTTCTGGTAGAAGAGTTCCTCAAGATGAATGGCCTCTCGAGAACTCAGAGCTCTGCTTGAGCTTTAATGAAATTTTCAGTTAGAGTATCAGTGAGAGCATACCTAGGAGACTTTAGGACAAGGGTATTTATAGGCGATCACCTGATTCCTTGGGCACATCATAGGGGGTCCGAAACCATTCAGATTCGAATCGGATTCGAATCAAGTTTGTTATGGGGTCGGTAGTATCAGTATCTAGTTAGTTAGAGAATCGATGGCTAAGGGAGCCAGTTGATGCTTTGAGATTCAATGATTCTATAGGCTCTAGGCCACTTCTATAGGCTCTAAGCCACTTTTGGTATTATTTACGTATTTTTTCACTCGAGATCTTGTTAAGCTATCACGAGTTTTAATTCTCCCATGCTTGATTCCACGGAAGTGTTTGAATGCCTCAGTTCAGCGAGGCATAAGGATAGCTCAATGCAACCGAAGCATTTGAATGCTTCGGTTTGGCCGAGGCAAGAGGTTAGTTCGGACCGACCGAAGAATAAGATTCGGCCGAAGTATATAATTGTTCAGTGCCGTCGGGTATATGAGGATAGAATGTCTTAGTTCTACCGAAGAACATAAATACCTCGGTTCGAATGGGATCAGAGGATAGCTCGAACCCGCCGAGCATGAGAATGGTTCGGCTCTGCCGAAGGCAGTTCAGCTCGGCTATTTTCTAGGAACGACAGCTGGCCTATCGGATACCGAGATTGGTCTCGCCCTTTTTGTTATGTGCACAAGTGTTAGCGTAATGATAATTTTACCCCTCATCAGTAAGTGATACACTATGGAACGGCTTGCCTTCCAAAAAAAATATTATAAAATTATAATACCCTTGTTATAAAATAACGCTATCCTAATTATAAAACATTAAGGCAAAGCTTTACGATATCTCAGAAAGTTTTCTGATCCAAAAAAAATTATGGCATCCTAGTTGTAAACCATGGTTATAAAATTATGACACCCATTCATAAAGCCAAAAAAAATTACGACAATCTAGTTATAAATTTATGATACCATTAGTTATAAAATTATGACACACATTTAAAAAATGTTAAGGCAAAGCTTTGCAATATCTTGACCGAAAAAAATTATGACACCCCATCTGTAAAATCACAACACCGTAGTTATAAAATTACGATACCTATTCAGAAAGCCAAAAAAAATTATGACACTCTAGTTGTAAATTTATGATATCGTAGTTATAAAATTATGATACACATTCATAAAATGTTAAGGCAAAGCTTTACAACATCTTGGCTAAAAAAAATTATGATACCCGAGTTGTAAAATTATGACACTATAGTTATAAAATTACGACACCCATTCAGAAAGTCAAAAAAATTATGACACCCTAGTTGTAAATTTACGACACTACAGTTATAAAATTATGACACCCATTAAGAAAACATTAAAGCAAAGCTTTAACCAAAAAAAATTGTGATACCCCAATTGTAAAATTACAACATCGTAGTTATAAAATTATGACACTCATTCAGAAAGCCGAAAAAAATTATGATACATCAGTTATAAATTACGATACCCTAGTTATAAATTTACGATACAATAGTTATAAAATTACGACATCCATTTAGAAAACGTGCGCTCACTGCCTCTAGTCTATACATAAATTTTTAAAAAAGGCTGAATGGGTATTAATGCACATCACACTCAAAACTTAAGATCGTATCCCTGCAATTCTGTTTCGTTCCATTGCATCAAGCCATGTAGGATTTATGTGGACCAATAAGAAGGGACGGTGCAGCCCATGTAGGATTTGCTATACCGGAGGTGATGTACAAAAACTTTTCCTTTAAGAAAATCTAGAACAGGGATGAGCAGAGCACTGTTTTGGACCTAGCTTGAAATTTAATTGGACTTCAATTTTGGTTACAGGCCCAATCAAACCTTTGAAAGTAGACAAAATGATCCAAATCTAGGCCAGCCTGGGTTCATGTCCAGCACTAGACAGAGACAACATCTATTAGTTAATAATGCTGTTTTCGTGGACGAACTTGCCGCGCCTAGAAATTGCTCTGGACTCTGAATGATATGTTTCTGAGTTGCATCTAAGAGCTGCTCTAATAAGTAGGAGAAGGCATTATCATATCTTCATCGAATATGTTCAACTCTTGTTGCAATATCATTGGATTATAGAATTTGTTGCCGCTGAAATCTGTCCTCCGGCTCGGGCGTGATCGGGCTGCAGCGCGGGCTCCCTCCTAGGCGGACCTGCAAGATAGTCCTCACGCAAGAGGCGTTGGGGGTGGCTCTCTGCGAAAGACCCTCCGACGCCCAAGTCAGTGGAGACCAGCAATCAACAAATATGAGGAGAAGGATCCCCCAAGAAGAGTTCCTCCGAGCTCTCGTGGGAGCTTTCATGGCGGAGTGTAAGAACTGTAAATGAAAAATGGGCATAGAATAACCGTACCTGAGAGGCTTGAGGGTGGTAGTATTTATAGGCGGTCACTTGACTTCTTGGACGTGCTCTGGATGAGGTCTGAAAGTTGTTGGGATTCGAAACGGATTCGAATCAGGTTGTTACAGGGCCGGTAGGATCCGTATCTGGTTAGTTAGAGGATCGACGGCTGGGAGGCGGGGAGAGCTGGCCGATGGATCGAGACTCAATGGCTGCATGGTCCCTAGGCCACTATTGTAGGTCCTAGGCCACGTCTTGGCATGATTCCTTGTTTGGAATCTTATTCTGTTATAGTGAATTTGAACCTACCTACCCAGTCCTAGTCAAGGAATTTTACAAAAATCTATCTAGAGGAGACAATGGACTTGTAAGCATCATTAGAGGAAATAGAATTTCTGTGACAGTGGATTTGCTTTCAAGGTTGTTGGATCTTCCAGTATCGGGTACATCTACTTTTTCTTCTGAAGATAGAAGCCCAACTCTATCTAGACTGCTTAACAGGGAGATTGTTGGCTTTGAAGAGGTCTTTGCTAATCAACTATCCTTAGAATTGAGACTTCTCCACAATATTTGTAGTAGAATCCTATTCCCCAAGATTGAAAGATTTGATTATGTTTCCGAAAGAGATATATTTGTAATGGATGCAATAGTAACTAGTAAACCCATTAATCTTCCAAGCATGATATTATGGTACATTGCTGATTGTAGAAGCAAGAGAAAATCCAGTTTACCCTACGGCATGATACTTACTAAAATATTTCAAAGCCAAGGGATAATCATATCAGATAGTGAGCCAATGAGGAATTTAAGACATACCGATTTCTATAGTTTGGCCACTATACATAGAATGGGTTTTGTGAAGATGAATGGCAGATGGGAAAGGAAAGGTATGATGGAAGATAGAGCCGCGGACATTGAGGCACCGGGACCGTCAGTCAGACATTCTTCGCCTGTACCTCCGAGCTCTCCTATTCCTGCTCCAGTCCCTTCCCTGCTCCGATGGTTGATCGGCCATCATCATCTTCGTCTGTCGGTTTCTCAGAACTTCAGTTAAGGCAAGTTAAAGGTCTTCTTGATGATCAGGCAGATAAATTGAAATCAGAGTTTGAAAACAAATTTATGAATCTTAAAGAAACTCTTTACTCTTTAGATGATCGGATCACCAAGATAGAATCAACTCTTAGCACTTCATCCGAGTCTTTAAGTGGAGACCTAAAGAATATATTTGAAGAACTTAAAGATGTCTGTGGAGATGGTGAAACATATGCAAAATGCAATGCTGAACTCCAAGACAAAATATTGACTGCTTGCACTTTTGTAGATGAAAGACTGAAGGATTATGTCAAGATTCAAACGGACGGAATGAAAAATATTATAGATCACTTAACTAGGATTGTAAGGACTCACTTTTGATGTATTAGATACTTAGTCTTTACAATGTAATGAAGTTCATACTATGTTTTACATTTTGATACATTGATGTAAAGAAAAGTCTATTTTGAATGCTCAATGTAATCTCAGTTTGAGTGTACTTCTCATATTATCAATGAATCTCAGATTTTGTTAAAACATATCTTGATTGAATGAATGAATGATTATGTTTGATGCTTCTCTACCTTTTTGTTGATAACAAAAAAGGGGGAGAGTTTTATAACTGTATATGCATATGGGAGAAATTAATTAATAATCAAATGATATTAAAATGATTGAATGAATGAGATAAATAATTGAATGAATGGGATATTTAATTGAGTTTCATAGGGGGAGCTACCTCATTCAGGGGGAGCCTAAGCCTAACTATGAAAATAAAATAAATTCTTTAATCAATCTTGCATATTCTCAATGTTTTTGTCATCATCAAAAAGGGGGAGATTGTTGGAGAGATTGTTGAGAAATTGTTGCCCCAATCTTATTGATTTTGATGATTACCAAAAGCCATGAGTATATTAAAAGATGCAATGAGTTTATTTACATAAGAAATGAATTTATTTTGAATAATCAATGAGTATGTTAAGTATAACTTTAATCAATTTGAAAGTAACTACAAGCTCCATGTTTAAGCTTTCAAAAAGAGATTTTTACACTTCATATTTCAATCAATGAGTTTTTGGAACAATTCTTGAATTGATTCCTAATGACAATTTTATTATATTCAAGTCAAAAAAATTGATTTAAAATGAATCTGGAACGAATTTCAAGTCAATCAGAAAATTCTCTGATTTTTGATACGTTCCAGAGCCGACTCTAGAGTTTCAGAGTCGACTCCACTCAGTATACAGAGATTCCTGATTTTCATGAGTCGACCCCTGTGATTTCAAGAGTCGACCCCCGATTCTGTCGAGCCGACTCCATGACTGTGTGAGTCGACTCCGCTCAGACACCAGAGAAATGTTTTTCTGAGCACTTCGCGAGTCGACCCCTAACTTTTCATGAGTCGACCCCCGACTGTCAGGAGTCGACACCTTATTTTCGATGAGTCGACCCTTCAACTTTCTGAATATTTCTATTTTTGGTATCGCGTCTTCGAGCCGACTCGCGGAAAGCTGGAGTCGACTCCAACAAATCTGGGCGTAATTTTTCTGAATGCCAACTCAGCGTCAACGGTAAGATTTTTCATTAACGGCTATATTTCCTTGTTTCTAACGGCTATATTTTTGCAGAATCCATAAATAGAGAAGCTGTTTTCAAATCAAAAAAATACAAATAGAGAGATATTCACATCAAGAGAGAAAAAGAAAAAATCGAAAAAATAGAGCATCATTTGAAAAAATTTCGAGATTCAAAATAGAGTGAAAGAAAAAGTGTGAAATCAAAGGAAGCTTCATTCGTGCTCAAGTGTATCAATCCAAGAAAGCTTCAGAAGAAAATCCAAGAGCTATTCAATAGCAAATCAAAAGATTTTCAACTTACAAAGAAAGGAAGAAAAAGCTCAAAACCTTCTCAACTGCTTCAACTGTGAAGAATCGGAGCTGAGGCTTGATTCAATCTAGCAAGGAGAAGAAGAAAAGAAGAAAAGAAGAAAAGCTCAAAAGCCAACCAACTACAAATCAGGCTTTTCTAAACTTTATTCTTTTATTTGATTATCTGCTCATTGAGGAGCTGTGTACTTGAAAAACACTATTTCTATTATTTGTATCTAGTTCAATCTGGAGGATTGAACTAGTGGAGGTAGTCTTACCTCGGTACAAGCTTGGTATAGCTTGTGTTAGGGTTTTTGTGCTGGTGAGCCCGAAAAACCGGCTGGGTTCGTTGTGATCCCGGGAAAACAACAAGTTTGAGTTGTGAGCTTGTAAAACAACTCGACTGTAATCAAGGAAGATTATAGTGTGGACCCAAGTGAATCTTGGGAGTGGATGTAGGTGTTGGATACACCGAACCACTATAAAATCTTTGTGTTTGCCGTGTTTCCATTGACTCTATCTCTATCTCTATTTTATTCACTGTACTTTATATTTACATTGCATTTGCTTTCATTCTTCTTAAGCAAACTATTTTAAAAGGCTAAATTTTTAAAGAACCTAATTCACCCCCCCCTCTTGGGTTGTCATCTGGGCCAACAATCTTAAGTCTAAGAATCACTTGCACAACTCCCACTTAAAGAATCATCTTTCGATAAATAAGTAAGCATCCATAAGATATTTTCTTAGTAGGTCAATTCAGTAAACTCATTCCTCTAATGAGCATCCGCATCTTTATATTAGTGTCTCATACAAGTGATTATAAGATCAATCACCCTTCGCATCGAGCATTGATAAACGCACAAATAATCATAATAAACATATTAATTAAGAGGTTAAATTACTTTTATTATTTATTATTTAATTATTTTATATAAAATTTTTTGGTAAAGCCCATCAACTTAAATAGCTCAATTTTAGGAGTCTAACGACGTAAACGGCACTCAAATCAGACTTAAAATGAGTTCGAAATTGATTTTACAATGATTTATCTGTTTTTGCACGTATCTCAAAGCAAAGTCGGCACCAACTGCCGAGTTCATCATTTTCTCACGCGAACATTCTTTTTTTCTCCCGATTCTTCTCCTCTTCCAATTCAATCGTTCCCTCCACCAATCAAGAAATAAATTGGATTGAAAATTCTCAAATTGGAAGAATAAGCTTCAGATGGAAGGAATTTTGATTTGTTCGCGATCTTTCCAGGATTTCTCTGCGTCCGCGTCGTCTCTGCATCCGGGCGTCTGATATGGAAACAGAGAGCGTCTTCTCTGTGTCTGGGCTTCTACAAATAGCAGGAAAGAGGAGGCAGAGGGGAGAGGTGTCTGTTCCCAGGTTCCAGGAGCCATTGGGAGTCCCCAAGAGCCGTCCAGAGGTTCCGTAGTGTTCATGGCGTGGAGGCTCTGTTCTGCATCCGTGGAATTCGTGGAGAGTTCTGTTCTGCGTCCATGGGCATTGAAGATTTCGTGGAGGCTGCTCTGTTCCCAGGAGCCAGTGGGGAGTTCTCATGCAGCCGTTCGTGGGCGTTCTTCTTGGAGGCTCGGCCATTCGTGGGCGTTTTCTTGGAGACTCTGTCTTTATCCGTGGAGGCTGCTCTATTCCCCGGAAGAGTCCGTGGCTTGGAGGAGTATGGAGAAGAGGAAAAGGGCCCGGTTTGGTTTAGAAATTTATTGCAATCTATTGCCTTTTTAATATTATAAATAAAACTTTTTAATTACTTTTTAATTTGCACTCTTGGATGCTATGAAATAAAATTTTTATTCATGTTTATTTTTATTAAATTCTATTTAAGTGGAAATAATTTTTGATTGATCTATTCTTAAAAGGGACGGGCCATGATCTATGGATACGACCGTGCTCTTATAAGATATACCATATCTTAATTATTTTTCACTACTAATTATCTATTTATTTAAATTTATAAATTTATTTCAAGATAACCCTGTTGATTCGATCCCTTATTCTCGCTATTCTATTAGTGAAATTAAGGTGTTTTAATCATTGCGCTTCGACACGCATCAGATTTTGGTATCGTTGCCGGGGACTTAAGTGCGTTATTTTGAAAAAAAAATTATAAAAAATAAAAAAATAAAAAAAATTAGATTAATTTTCTCTTAATTCTAGTTTTTGAATAGTTATTGTCTCTTTATTATTTTTGTTACCTTAATTGTTAGAATTTCATATTTTCTTTTTAACATAAAAAAGAAAATTTATTACTTTCCTTCTTGTCATAAATCCACTTTTAACCTAATCAAAATTTCCTTTTAATTAACTTACCTTAAAGAACCTGAAAGAAAACCCTAAGACACCTTCCATAAAATATAATTAATTTAAGAAATATATATATATATATATATATATTATAATATATAAATAAAATAATTATTTTATTTTTATGCTTAGATTGACTTAGGTAAATTTATTTTCTGCAAAACTCAAAATTCTTTCATTGACATCTCATAATTTATTAGAAAATTAGAAACCTAATCACAAAAATATTTTTTTAAAAAGTAATTAGATTAATTTTGTTTGATAATTTCAAGAGCTGGACATGTTGCATAGCATTTTCATAATTAACTTTAAGGGCACAAACCCTAATCAAGATAAGGTGAGGATTTTATCACCCTTCCTTGGCTCACAAACCACATCCTTCATTTTGCATTAACCCAAACCTTTAACTCTAAAACTAATTAGACGTTAGCCCATAAGGAACCTGAGCTTAATAGGACAAGGCACCCAAAAGAGTTGGACCGGGTCGAGATTGACTGCTTAACTAGTGTCTAGAAAAGGAAAGGAAAGTGGTTACTTAATTGGTTCCGTTCGCTTACCTAATAAGCAATGGGGGACCCCACTGACCTTACCCTTAACTGGCTAGTTAATCAGCTAATTTTTGACTTGGAAGGCTCCAAGGCGGTCTTGGAAGTTAGGAGCTGTCTAGATCTAGGATAAACCTAGAATAGAGAGTCTAATCTTTGTTAACTTGATTGCTAAGAATTATTAAACCCTAATTAAATTATTCACTCTTAGTTCTAAGAATCTTTTAGGATATTTTCTTTAGAATCTTCTTCTTTCTCTTCTATTACATAAAAAAAACCGAATTATTGTTTGCTTTAAAGTCATTGTTAGGGTGTATGCTTGGTCGCCGATCGTTGCAACCCAACCTTATACCCTTAGATCCTAAGATAGAAAGAACTTTTAGAGCAAACAGACTCAGAATTATGGATCCTAATAACGAAAATGATCCACCACGACAGTTAAAAGAGTATTTTACTCTTTCAAGGTATACCTACTCTCCCTGCATTCAAGTGCCTCCAGTAGAGGCTGTCCAATACGAAATTAAGTCAAGTATAATCCAAATGTTACCATCTTTCTATGGACTTACAAATGAGGATCCCTACAAACACTTAGATGAATTCTTGGAAATTTGCTCAACTATCAAGATTCAAAATTTCTCTGATGATGCACTTAGGCTTAAGTTATTCCTTTTTTCCCTAAAATATAAAGTCAAGTGTTGGTTAAATTCATTAGACACTGTTATAATTTCAACTTGGGATCATCTTCAGAGAGAGTTTCTTAAAAAATATTTTTCTATAGGAAAAACGAATCAAATTAGAAAAGCCATAACAAGTTTTTTTTCAGACAGATGGAGAGATGTTCCACGAGACATGGGAGAGATTTAAAGAACTGATTAGAAAATGTCCACATCATGCCATACCCAAATGGCAACTAGTTCAGTGCTTTTATGATGGTTTATCAAAAAAGCATCGACAAATGGTTGATGCTTCATGTGGTGGGACATTTATGTTAAAAAATGAATATGAAGCTTGGCAACTCTTTGAGACATTGAGTAAGAATTCATTACACCACATGTCAGTTGCTCGTCGAGACCCTCCCATAGGACCTAAAAGAGGTGAAATATATAAAATAGGTCATTCTACAGATATCTATACTAAGGTAGATGAATTATCCCATAAACTTGATCGAATTCTACAAGTTGGAAATATCTCTTCCCCATCTACTCAATTACATGAGGTATGCATAATTTATTCAAGTCCAACACATTCTATAGGTGAATGTCCAGCTACATACCAATTTCCTGAACTTGTGCAAGAGCAAGCCCACCAAGCCCAAACCCGATTCGCTCCTAGAACAGGAAATTATCTATATGCAAATACTTACAATCATGGATGGCGAAATCATCCAAATTTTTCTTGGAAACCTCAACCTGTAGCCAATTCATCGATCAGACCTAATTATCAAGAAACTAATTTTAGAAGCATGCCATATTCACAATATCCAAACATCCCACAACCTCCACCAAATAATCATCCTACTTTCGAAGTCAAAGTGTTACAAGTATTGAAAGGGTTAGAAATGAATACTCAAATCCTTCACTCCCACATACAATCTATTGCAAAACTAGAAACTCAATGGTCAATTAGCCACAGCAGTCAGTAGAAGGGAGGAGGGTAAGTTACCTAGTCAGCCTATCGATAACCCAAAAGGATAATTCATGGCTGAAGGTTCCAATAGTCCTGACAAATTTTCAGAACATGCTAAATCAGTTATGACTCTAAGAAGTGGAAAAACATTGAACCCACCTGAACCAACCCAGAAATTAGAAGTGGCTAAACCAGAAAAGAGAAGAAATAAAGAAGAAAAGGAATTCAATGATCAAGCAATCACACCTAAAGCCCCATTCCCTAGTGCTTTAGAATCTTCTTTGTCTTCATATAAGAAGAATAAAATGAATGAGATGATGGAGTTATTTAAGCAAGTACAAATAAATTTATCTCTTCTCGATGCTATTAAGCAAGTTCCGGCTTATACCAAAATTTTGAAGGATTTATGCGCACAAAAATGGAAAGCAAAGTCAGAAATACCAAAAAAGATCAATTTGACTGAGCAAGTCAGCTCAATTGTTCAGTAAATAACCCCATTCAAACTAAAAGACCCTGGTACCCCGATTATATCATGTGTCATAGAGAACTTCACAATCAAAAAAGCATTACTAGATTTGGATGTGAGTGTAAACCTTCTCCCAAGTTCAGTGTATGAGTTATTCGGATTTGGAGAATTAAAACCCACTACAGTAACACTACAATTAGCAGATAGATCAATCAAAGTACCTCATGGAATATTGAAAGATGTATTAGTAAAGGTAGATGAATTCTATTTTCCTATTGATTTTTTGTGTTAGATATGGAATCTAGCGGTAATCCTAACCAAATTCCCATCATTTTTGGAAGACCTTTTCTAGCTACTGCTAATGCATATATAAATTGTAGAACGGGTGTGATGGATGTATCTTTTGGAAACAAGAAGATGAGATTAAATATTTTTAATGCTTCCCAAGGACCACCTGTGTATGATTTAAATGAAGTAAACATGATCGAAGAATTTGTAGATAAAAAATTTCAAGGTTTGCTTGATTCGGATCCTTTACAAACATGTCTTACACATTTGGAATAGATGACTTTGATATTGATAAGTACACCAAAGAGATAAACATGTTATTAGAACCACCTAAGTTCGACACCATCCCTCCTTGGACTATAAAATATGAACCACTTCCAACTAAACCAAGCCCTTTAATACCATCCCTGGAAGAACCACCCCAACTAGAATTGAAACCTCTTCTTGTTGACTTAAAATATTCATTCCTTGGACCCAATGATACCCTTCCGGTAATCATTGCATCTACCCTAACCTCTAAGCAGGAAGATAAATTGGTCGATGTACTTAAAGAATATAAAGAGGCAATTGGATGGACAATAGCTGATCTTAAGGGAATTGACCCTTCAGTTTGCATGCCCCACATTCAAAGTGAAATTGAAGCCAAACCACATAGAGACATGCAACGAAGGCTAAATCCGAACATGAGGGATGTTGTTAAGAAAGAAGTAGTAAAATGGCTTGATGCTGGTATCATTTATCCAATTTTGGATAGTCAATGGGTCAGTCCAATCCAAGTAGTACCTAAAAAGTCGGGTATTACCGTGATCGAAAATGAAAAGGGCGAATCAATTTCTACTCGCACATCAACTAGTTGGAGAGTATGTATAGATTATCGAAAGTTGAATGCCGTGACTAGGAAAGACCACTTTTCCTTTGCCTTTTATCGATCAAATTCTAGAACGGCTAGCGGGATAAAGTTTCTTTTGTTTCTTAGATGGATATTCAGGATACAATCAAGTCCCAGTATTTTCTACAGATCAAGAAAAGACCACCTTCACCTGTCCCTTTAGAACATTTGCCTTTAGACGCATGCCATTTGGTCTTTGTAATGCACCGGCCACTTTTCAATGATGTATGTTGGCCATATTTTCTGATATGATTGGTCAATTTTTGAAAGTATTTATGATGATTTTTTAGTTTTTGGTGCGTCATTTGATAGCTGCCTCGAGAACTTGACTAAGGTACTGAAACGATGTATGGAAATGAATTTAGTCATAAGTTGGGAGAAGAGCCATTTTATGGTTCGTGAGGGAATTGTGCTTGGACACATTGTTTTAGAGCGAGGTATTGAGGTTGATAAAGCCAAGGTTGAATTGATCTCAAATCTACCACCCCCAACCTTAGTTAAACAAGTACGATATTTCCTTGGTCATGCTGGTTTTTACAGATGCTTCATCAAGGATTTCAGTAAAATTTCTCGACCATTATGTAATTTGTTGACCAAAGATAGTTCTTTTAATTTTGATGAAGATTGTCTAACAACCTATAACATCCTTTGAACTGCTTTGACCACTACACCAATTATCAAGCCCCCAGATTGGACCATACCTTTTGAAATCATGTGTGATGCTTCTGATTATGCGTAGGGGCAGTTCTAGGACAGAAACTCAATCAGGAACCCCATGTAATTTATTATGCTAGTAAAACTCTTTCGGATGCACAAATGAACTATACTACCACTGAAAAAGAATTACTAGCAGTTGTGTTTGCCCTAGAAAAATTTAGATTATATCTGTTAGGGTCTAAGGTTTTAGTTTATTCTGATCATGCAGCATTGAGGCATCTTTTATCAAAAAAGGATACAAAACCCAGACTGATTAGATGGATCCTTCTATTACAAGAATTTGACCTAGAAATCTTAGATAAGAAGGGTTCTAAAAATATGGTAGCAGATCAATCTCTAGGACTCAGTGGAATACAATAAAGAAATAATCAGAGATAGGTTTCCTGATGAGCAGCTATTCTCAATTTTCCATAGCAGTCTTCCCTGGTTTGCCCACATTGTGAATTATTTAGCAACAGAAAAAGTACCTTTTCACTGGACAAAACAAGAAAAAGATAGAATTTTCTCACAAATCAAATATTACTTTTGGGAAGACCCTGAATTATTTAAGTACTGTTCAGATCAAGTGATTAGGCGATGTGTCCCCGAGAGTGAATTTAAAAGTATACTTAACTTCTGTCATTCTCTTGCATGTGGGGAACATTTTAGTGGAAGGAAAACTACAGCAAAGGTACTGAAAAGTGGGTTTTATTGGCCAACTCTTTTTAAAGATGCACACGAATTTGGTCGTAATTGTCTCCAATGTCAACAAACAGGAAATATTTCTCGAAAAGATATGATGCTCCTAAACCCTATCTTGGTTGTAGAAATTTTTGATGTATGGGGTATTGATTTTATGGGTCTATTTCCTTCCTCTTTCGGATTCGAATACATTCTAGTGGCAGTTGATTATGTATCAAAATGGATTGAAGCCATAGCAACTCGAACCAATGACCATAAAGTTGTAATAAAGTTTATTCAGCATAACATCCTTAGTCGTTTTGGATGCCCAAGGGCTATAATTAGTGATGGGGGTACACATTTCACGAATAGACACTTTGAAGGATTAATGAACAAATATGGAATTACTCATAAGGTAGCTACACCTTACCATTCCCAAACTAGTGGCCAAGTTGAAATATCAAATAGAGAAATTAAAAATATCCTTGAGAAAACGGTGAGACCCGATAGGAAAGATTGGTCAGAACGTTTGGATGATGCATTATGGGCTTATCGTACTGCATTTAAAACTCCCATAGGAATGTCTCCATATCGGCTTGTATTTGGAAAGGCCTGCCATTTACCTATAGAATTGGAACACCATGCATTTTGGGCCATCAAGCAATTTAATTATGATATGAAAAAGGCAGGTGTTATTAGAAAACTTCAATTGAATGAGTTAGAAGAGCTAAGAAATGATGCATATGAGAGCTCAAAAATTTATAAAGAACGAACCAAAGCATATCATGACAAATTTATTATTAGAAAAACTTTTGAACCAAATCAAAAAGTATGGCTTTACAATTCAAGATTACATCTTTTCCCTAGAAAACTTCGTTCACGATGGAATGGACCTTTTATAGTAATTCAAGTATTTCCCCATGGAGCTGTAGAACTTAAAGACCCTAAGCAGGGAAATACATTCAAAGTAAATGGCCAACGTTTGAAACCATATATAGAAAAAATTAATGATGGAGAAGTTGTTGAATCAATTGATCTTATGAACCCAACACTATCATAATAAGTAGTATAGTCTGGCTGAAGACTTTAAACTTAGCGATCTTGGGAGGCAACCCAGTTTATTAGTTATTTTTAACTTTCTGCTCTTTTAGTATGATCTCTCCTTTTAGTATGACCAGAGAAGAGCAACAGAAGTAGATTGAAAGAAGATGGCAACAATGAAACCTCCAACCTTCAAATACTGTACCAGGTAGTATCTTTCCTTGAAAGTAATTTTTCTTCCATTAGGGACAATGGAAATTAAGTTGGGGGGGAAGCATAAGTAAATCATCGAGTAAAACTATAATCAGATGTGTGTACCAAATTCTGTCTCGATTTGAAGTTAATCAAGTAGTCTGATTAATGATTAATGGTTAGATTATTTTTGAGATACCGAGGAATAAATTATTAAGAAAACCTAATAAAAGGTAGGGTTTAGCTCAGAAAAATTTTGAGAATAATTTCAGACCCTTCTGACCAATGATCTTAATAGTACAATCTACTTAATAAGGGTATGAGTGAAAATGTCATTAAAAAAAAAGAAAAAAAAGAGAAAGAAAAAAAAAATCTCTCTTAAAGTTAATAAATTAGGTTCTTAGCATCTTTCACTAAGTAACCGGGCCCCGTCACCTAAGCAAGTGATGTTGTTCGCGTAAAAAGGCGAGAATGTAAAAGAACCTAAGTAGAGTCAGTCCTACCTAAAGCCTTTTTAACTCGAGTCAGTAAGTCCGAGGGGTGTTTTACACCTAATGCCCTAAAACTAATTGGTTTGGGAGCCATTGGCCTAAAGCTCGCTACAAGGGTTAATTAGAAAGCAAGGGATTAGGACATTGCACTGACTTTACACATAAATAAATAAATAAATAAGAGGACTAAATTAAAAAAAAAGATACTACACCCAACCCAAATTAACTTAAAAGACTTAAAAGACTTCTATAAATTCTTATGGACTACACTCTATCACTAAATGGGTAAACTTAATAATCCGATGGAGTACCTCCCTTATGATATAACCAGAAATTTTTTTTACAATGGTAAGATAACTGTCAATTCTTGGACTAGCTTGATACATATTTCTAATTTTCTTATTTACTCAAGGACGAGTAAGATTCAAGTTGGGGGAAGTGATAAACGCACAAATAATCATAATAAACATATTAATTAAGAGGTCAAATTATTTTTATTATTTAATATTTAATTATTTTATATAATATTTATAGGTAAAACCCATCAACTTAAAGAGCTGAATTTTAGGAGTCCAACGATGCAAACAGCACTCAAATCGGACTGAAAATGAGTTCAGAATTGATTTTACAATGATTTATCTGTTTTTGCACGCATCTCAAAGCAAAGTCGGCACCAACTGCCGAGTTCATTGTTTTCTCACGTAAACTTTTTTTTTTTTTTTTCTCTCGATTCTTCTCCTCTTCCAATTCAATCGTTCCCTCCACCAATCAAGAAATAAATTGGATTGGAAATTCTCAAATTAGAAGAATAAGCTTCAGATGGAAGGAATTTTGATTCCATCCGCGATCTTTTCGGGATTTCTCTACGTCTACGTCGTCTCTGCATCCGGGCATCTGATATGGAAACAGGGAGCATCTTCTCTGCGTCTGGGCTTCTACAAATAGCAGCAAAGAGGAGGCAGAGGGGAGAGGCGTCTGTTCCCAGGTTCCATGAGCCATTGGGAGTCCCCAAGAGCCGTCCGAAGGTTCCATAGCGTTTGTGGCATGGAGGCTCTGTTCTGCGTCCATGGAATTCGTGGAGAGTTCTGTTCTACGTCCGTGGGCATTGAAGATTTTGTGGAGGCTGCTCTGTTTCCAGGAGCCATTAGGGAGTTCTCAGGCAGCCGTTCATGGGCGTTCTTCTTGGAGGCTCGGCCGTTCGTGGGCATTTTCTTGGAGACTTTGTCCTTATCCGTGGAGGCTGCTCTGTTCCCGGGAAGAGTCCATGGCTTGGAGGCGAGGAGGAAAAGGGCCCGGTTTGGTTCAAGAATTTATTGCAATCTATTATCTTGTCATAAATAAAACTTTTTAATTTGCACTGTTGGATGCTATGAAATAAAATTTCTATTCATGTTTACTTTTTATTAAATTCTATTTAAGTGGAAATAATTTTTGACTGATCTATTCTTAAAAGGATGGGCCATGATCTACGGGTACGGGCTGTGCTCTTATAAGATAGACCATATCTTAATTATTTTTTACTACTAATTATCTATTTATTTAAATTTATAAATTTATTTCAAGATAACCGCTAAAGTCCTTGTGGATTCGATCCCTTATTCTCGCTATTCTATTAGTGAAATTAAGGTGTTTTAATCGTTGCGCTACGATGGTGGCATTGATCCCTGACTCAATATACCATTAATTGAAAATATTTTAGATTAGGATTTTAAGATTTTAGATCTCACTAGCATGATCTCATTATAGCCCTAAAATCATTATCCTAATTTATGGGGTTCATCATAATTATAAGAAGCAACAAATGATGAAACATAATATATTTTATTTATAATCAAAATGTCATGTACATAATTTGAAAGAATAAAAGAAATCCTATCACAATATAGATTGTGATTGGCTTTTAGAGCACAACTCTTTCATTCTCCCACTTGCACTAAAGCCAACTGCTCTTACACTTTAACCCCATACAATCAAAGGTGGCAATCAAGCTGCTACTAAGGTAGAGCTTTAATGAATGGGTTTGCTAGGTTATTTTTTGTATCTACTCATTCAATATTGATGTCTTTTCTTTCAACAACCTCATGACATGATGGAAGCGTCTTCGAATATGCTTAGATCTATGATGAGACCTTGGTTCCTTTGCTTGTGCAATAGCTCCAGTGTTATCACAATAAACTGGTACTGGTTCAACAATCTCAAAAACTACACCCAATTCTGTGATAAACTTTTTTATCTAGATAGCTTCTTTAGCTACTTCACTTACAGTAATATACTTTGCCTCAATAACTGAGTCACCTACAGTCTGCTACTTGAAACTCTTTCAGCTCACTACTTCATCATTCAGAGTAAAGATATATCCTGAAATGAACTAGCTATCATCTGGATCTGACTAAAAACTAAAATCTGAATAACCTTCTAGTTTCAATTATGATCCCTCATATACTACAACTCAACTCAACTCAACTCATCTAAGCCTTTTTCCAACTATATGGGGTCGGCTACATGAATCTGCTTCCTCCACTATACTCTATTCAGGATCAAGTTGACATTCAAATTATAATAGTTATATTTTTTTTAATTATTTCTGTTCATATTAGTTTAGGTCTACCTCTATCTCTATCCTTACCATAGATTGTTAAAACATTACTCTTTCTAACTGAAGCATCTAAAGGTCTACGTTGTATATGTTCAAACCATCACAATCGATTTTCTCTCATTTTATCTTCAATTAAGGTTACTCCTATCATTTTTCTTATATATATATTTAATTCTATCTTTTAAAGTAATAAATTTTTTTTTAGTTTTTCTCAAGTACTTAAGAATGCTTTTCACTATTTTTCAATGATCCTTTCCTGGATTAGCTTGAAACCTACTTGTTATGCCCAAGGCATAAGCAACATCAGGCCTAATACATAGCATCATATATTATCGATCCTACTACCGATGCATATGGAATAGAACTCATTCTATTCCTCTCTTCAAGTGTCTTAGGAGACATCTTCTTAGAATGAAGTATACCATGACCTATGGGTAGGTAACCTCTTTTACTTTCATCCATGCTGAATCTTTTTAGCACTTTATCTATGTACCTTGACTGGGATAATAAGCCTAGCATCCTTTTAGATCTATCCCTATATATCTTTATACCCAGTATATAGGATGCTTCACTTAAGTCTTTCATGGAAAACCTTTTTGATAGCCAAGTCTTGACCGATTACAACATTGGAACATCATTTCCAATGAGAAGTATGTCATCTACATACAATACTAAGAAAATAATAGCACTTCCACTTGTCTTCTTATACACACAAGGTTTCCATATTTTTGATAAAGCCAAACTTTGTGACTACCATATCAAAATGGATGTTCCAACTCCTCGATGGTTGCTTTAATCCATAAGTGCATTTCTTAAGCCTGCATACTTGATTTGTTCTCCCATCTAAGACAAATCTTTCTGACTGAGTCATATAAATCTCTTCCTCAAGATGGCTATTAAGGAATACAGTTTTGACATCCATCTATTACAAGCATAATATGAATTGACTTGAGCATAACTACTAACGAAAAAGTTTCATCATAGTCAATTCTTTGTTTTTATCTAAAATATTTTGCCACTAGCCTGGCCTTATATGTATCTACTTGGCTATCAGCTTCAATCTTCTTCTTATATACCCATTTGCAACCTATAAGGGTTACACTCTCAGGTGCATCAACCAAAGTCCATACTTGGTTGGTATACATAGAATCTATTTTGGATTTCATGGCCTTCAGCCATTTGTCAAAGTCCCTACTCATGATAGCTTCCGAATAGGTCAATGGATCATCGTTCTCAATGATGTGGACTTCATCACATTCTCTATGATAAACCCATATCTCTCAGGTGCTTTTTGTACTCTAAATGACCTTTAGAGAGGAGATGCATTCTAATTGTACCTTATCTACATGTATATCTAGTTGAGAAATATTATTTATCTCAATTTGTAGGTCATGAACTTCTTTAAGTTTAATTCTTCTATCCTTACCCTTTTCAAGGAAAAACTATTTCTCCATGAAAATAGCATACCTACCAACAAAAATCTTGTGTTCAGTAGGATTATAGAAGATATATCCTCTACTATTTTTATGATAACTTACAAATATATACCTATCTAATCTAACACTTAGCTTATGTTTAAAATTTTTTTGACATAAGCTTGACAGCCCCATATCTTAAGATACTTAAGATTTGGCTTCTTTTCTCTCCATATCTCATATGGAGTGCTATATACAGACTTAAAAAGTACCCTATTCAAAATATATGCAGCAGTCTTTAGGACAAATTCTCAAAAGAAAATAGGAATATCCGTAAAGGACATCATGGACTATACCATATCTAATAGAGTATGACTCCTCCTTTATGCTACACCATTTTGTGGTGTATACGGAGGTGTCCATTCAGAGAGAATACCCTTTTCTTTAAGATAGTCTAAAAACTCACTAGAAAGATATTCTCTTCCTCGATTAGATCAAAGGATTTTAATATACTACCCAGTTTATTTTTTTTATCAAAAGCTTTGGACTTATGTTTCAAAAGATACACATGTTCATACTTGATAGATCATTGGTGAATGTGATGAAGTCAGAGTATCCACCTCTTGCTAGAGTTGTCATAGGACTACACACATTTGTATGCACAAGTCCTAACAACTCATTTATCCTTTCTCCATATCCTAAGAATGAAGATTTGATCATTTTGCCCATAAGACAAGATTCATAAGTTTCTAATGATTCAAAATCATAAGGATCAAAGAACTCTTCTTTGTATAACTTGTGTAATCTTGACTGACTAATATGACCAAGTTAGCAATGCTAAAAAGGAAGGTATTATTAACATCCTCTCTTTTTTTTTTGTTTCTTTCACCAACATGAAACACATTATCATTAAGACATAAAACTAGAAGACCATTTTTCATAATGCCTTTGCAATAGAATTCATTAGAAAAAGAAATAGAGCAACCATTACTTTTTCCATTAATTTCAAAACCTTCCTTTAACAACAAAGGAACAAAAATTACATTTCTAATGATTTTTGGCATATAGTAACAATCTTCTTGTTCCAAGAGCTTGTCGGATGATAACTCCAAGATGTAGGTTCCAACAACTTCTACTTAAAGGGACTCTCCTCCAGTGCCAAACAGCTCGAAGTCACATTTCTTCGAACTTCTAATTTTCTACGGTCCATACAATAACTTGCATATATGAGAACCATAGTCGATAACCAATACCCAAGAATTAGAATTTGAAGAACTTAATAATGACAAGTTGGTATGTAATACAAATATACCTTTTGATGCAACTCTTGCATCAGGCTTCATAGCTGCAAGAAAACTTTTGCAATTCCTTTTTCAGTGGCCTTCTTTGCCACAATGAAAATTGGTACTGGGTCCAGAGATTTTTTTTTTTCTTGATATTTTTTTAGGATTCGTCTTCTTCTTAAAACCCTTACTGCCTGACTTTCTTTTAAAGCCCCCACTAACAAGAAGGATCAGACCCTTTTCCTTCTTGATGTGGATTTTAACTGTCTTCAACATGTTTAATAGCTCAGGCAAGAAGGTATTCAGCTTATTCATGTGATAATTCACAACATGTTTAATGACTTGGGAAGTGATTGCATGATCAAATCCTGACTGAGTTCATTATTCATAGCAAAACCCAATTGACTCAATCGAGTGATCAAGTCTATAACCATAAGAACACGGTCTTGCACAGATATCCCTTCATTCATTCTAGCATGGAACAACTGCTTAGATATCTCATATCTAGTAGTTCTACTTCGTTCTTCATATAATTCCTTCAAATTAAGAAGTATGAAGTGAGTATCCATGCTTCATGTTGCCTTTGTAATTCGTTACTCATAGAGGCCAACATGATACACTTGACAATCAAATTGTCATTTTTTTACTTTTTGTTTGTGGATATCTCCTCTTCAGTAGCAACCTCCTCTTCAGTAGCATCATCCCCCGCTGACACTAAGTCAGGGATTTTAAGTATATAGAAAAGTTTCTCTTGTATGAGAATAATCTTGAGATTCCTCAATCAGTCCATATAATTTGGACCGATCAACTTATTGGCATCTAAAATGCCTCTCAGTGATAATAAAGAAGTGATTTAATATAGATTTAATTCTACATAAACAAAGAATAAAACTAATATAAGCAAACCAATTATGATGACATGTATATAATTAGACAAGGACTTTTATTAAATTGTTACTTTCATTATTTTATCAACTTATCATAGCCCTCTCCTATGATAAGCAAGAAAAATACTAATTTTTCTTAGTAGGGTTAAGAACTTAATTTCTTATAAAAGCCTTGTGGGTACATAACAAACCTTTATTATGAGTTTAAATGCAGGAAACTCTTTTCAATTGCATCTCATGCAATTCTCAACTTTATCTTGTCCTCTAAAACATTTCTAACCTTATGGGTACACAACAAGCTATAATATTTTAGCTAAGTCGGACCTTTCATTTCTATACAATCATATTTGAATAATGCTATCCTTGTAGGTACACAATAAAGTAACATATTAAAATATGTCATAAGCATCTTTATATACCAAGATAATATTATATCAGTCCTCATAGCCAGCCTTATGGGTACATAACAAACTAACATGAATCTTGACAAAATAATGTCTAGGCATGAAAGAAGGCTGAGAGTAGTATTTTATCAACATTAAGCTTATCCATAAAAGACAATCAAATAGTTGGCTGGGTAAGCAGGTGGGAGGCTCCCCTTGCTCAAAGAGTAAGGTCCTAATTAGGTAACCACCTTGTTGCTTTTCTAGATACCAACTCAGTCAATTATTCTGGAATGGGTCAGCTCAAAGTATTTTTAACACTGTAACTTAATATAATTTTATGTGAGGGTTTTTTGGTCTCTTAGCACATTCCATATACTTTGCATTTCTTATGCAAGAAACAAGCATATCAAGGAATACGAACATGCTTGATCATATCTTATATGAAATTCATATCAAGATATTTGAATATATTATTGCTATCACATAATAATTTTCTATAGACATATATAGCATTTTAATGAATATGCTTCATATCTAATATTGCTATCATATAGTATTTATAGATTCTACAATATGCATGATCATTTGATCGCACCATTTAAGGATGGCTCTAATACCAATGTTGAGGTTTCTCGTGCATGCCTAACAGGGCAGCAGAAACATATGGATTTTATAAATTTCTTAATAAGATATATTTGCATGAAACCCTTAATAGCCAAGATCTCCTTAATGGTAACAATCAAATGAATAAATAGTAAATGTAGGATAAGAAGAATACCTATAATGCTAAATCTAATATGTTGAAATATCCATAAGGTGCCCAAGTATTCACTACAAGAAAAAGGGTCATTTGCGAGGGATTTTTCGAGGGAAAAAGAAAAAAATCCATCGAAAATATAAAATTTTGACGATTTTTCAATGGATAAATGATCACCGAAAAAACCCTCCCTGAAAAATTTTTTTGAGGAAATTTATTTCTGAAGGATTTTCTGAGAGAATTTATCCCTTGGAAATCTTTGATGGATTTTTTGAGAAATTTTCCGAGGGAAAAGTTCTGAGGGCTTTTTCGAGAGAAAATTTTCAAGGAAAAAATATCCAAAGGATTTTTGAGGAAAATTTGAGTGATTTTTCAAGAGATTTTATGAGGGAAAGATTTTTTGATGAATTTTTGGGAAAAATTTTTGAGGGATTTTTTGAGGAAATTTTTTTGAGAGATATTTTCTGAGAGAATTTTTGAGAGAAATTTTCTAAGGGATTTTCCAAGGAAAAATTTTTGAGGGATTTTCTGAGGAAAATTTTTTGAGGAAATTTCTGAGGAAAAGTTTTTGAGGGATTTTTTGAGGGAATTTCTGAGAGAATTTCTAAGGGGAGGTAAATTTTTCGAGGGATTTTTCAAGGGAAATTTTCTAAGGGATTTTCCAAGGAAAAGTTTCTGAGGGATTTTTTGAGGGACTTTCTGAGAGAATTTCTGAGGGGAATTTTTTGAGGTAAATTTTTTGAGGGATTTTTCAAGGAAAATTTTTTGAAAAAATTTCTGAAGGATTTTTTGAGGGATTTTTTAAAATTTTTAAATGGCTTTTCTTAATTTCCAAGGAAATTATCCTCGCTAAAGTTGAGAATTTCTTAATTCTAGTATTTATAACAAAAAGTTATCCATTGGAAAAAAATAAATTAGTTTTTATGACGAAAATTAGTCTTCAAGGAAAAGTTGTACCTATTTTTAGCAACGACTATTAAATATTTAACTGCCAATGCTAAAAATTTTCAAAATAAAAACTTAAAACTTAATTAATAAAACCATAAAATTTAATCAAATTACACAATTTATCCACCATAGACCTATTACAAGTTCACATATATATATCAACAAAATTACATAGAGTCATACCTAACCTAATTAGTAACTACCAAAAGACCAACCAAATTCTAATAAAACAAAAGAAATTTCTGTTTCCATTATATGATATTTCAGCCATGAAGATGCTCGCAATAATAAAAATGCTTAAACTCATTTCTTTGCTCAGCACGATAATTCCACCTACATTCAAATCAAAGAAACATGCAAATTAATCTCAATTACATAATTTATTAACATAGAGAAACTAATTATTGCTTATAGTAAGTATATAAGATAAATAGTTCTATCAGAAAAAGGAAAAATAAGCAATAATTAGTGGGTGGGAGAGTAGTGTGATTATAGAATTGGCATAAGGTTGTAGTTATGAGTAAATAGACACGGAAAATATAAAATACTAGGACAAAAAGAATAAAATAGCTATTGTCACAGTAAATAAAGACATGACTATGATAAGATTACTTATAAAGATAATCATCTTATCTTTTTTCTTATGACAAATAGTTTTATATTGACATCACTAAATGCAAGATACAAAACCCATTCACAATTTCTCTCTGAAGTCATCAATACATTCACATGCTATACTTTAATTCCATGTAGAAGTTCAGGATATTACTTAAAAAATCGAAACTACAAGAGACGCTCAAACCCTTTATATGTAGTTGCAATATGTTTACTGATCTAGTCAAGCACAAGGATTTGTTATGCATTTTGAAATAGGATAAAAAGGTAAACTGTAAGAATATACCTGTTCATTTCTCTTACCAACTCCAATAAAAATTTGTGGGAGTACACTTGGTAAGACATTATATCTACCATCTATGACATAGTTAGCTATGCTTTAGTCATTGGACATGGAATCAGCCATTCTACTTTGCAAGTTATCAAGGCAATTTGGATGTTCAAAAGAAATTTTCTGCTTTAGCATGCTCATCATTTTTTTTTGCTAATGCCAAGCAAATCAGGCCATCGAGCAAAACCACTATGATTATTAAGATAAACTCCGCCTAATGGACCTGCAAAGAATGTTTCTATGAAACCGAGGACATGAAAAAAAACTGAAGATAATGACTTACAATTGAATAGGGCATTAAAATTTTCTAGAAGTTTAGAAATGCATGTACTTTAATATCATAGTATTTGATAAAAAATGTTGCTTAGCTTTTTTCTTTTTCTTATTAACAACATTGAAAATTGATGACCGGTAAAATCGTGGCCTAAGCATTTTGTTATGAAATAAACGCCTAACAGCTCCTTTTGAGGCTCCATGGATTTTTTGCTGGTTTTCACTTATTAAAAGGCTAAGGGCACTTGATTCACAAACAAAGGATAAATACTTGAGCCCACAGCATTTACAAAACTTCTTGGATATAGATGTGAGGAACCACTGCCCCTACAGTGCTCTCCTCAGTCATGTCATTTTCAGCCAATGAAGCAATCTGGAATCCTGAATAAGATACAGAATCAGTAAGTGAACCTCCACCAAATGTGTAACCCCCCATAAATTATCATGGGGGAACGTAACTCTTAGTAATTACTTTTGGAGACACCTGGCATCCCAGGGAAAACCTTCTTGGCGTTTAGACTTTTGACATGACGTTTAGGCCCTTTACTTGACGAACGCCCTGACTTGACGATTGAATGGCCTAGTCGTCGCGCGTCTTTTGAGTGCACCGAAGCGTTGCATTAGGGGATTATTTATATGATGGAGGGGGGACTCCCTCCATCATCCTGGCGTTCGCTTCCATGCTTCCATCAGGTAATCCCCTGATCAAGAGAGAGAGAGAGAGAGAGAGCGTGAGAGAGAGCGTAGAGAGAGAGAGAGAAAGAGACAGGGAGACAGAGAGAGAGAAAGAGCGAGCGTGAGAGAGAGAGACAGCGGGAGAGAGAGAGAGAGAGTCAGCGGGAGAGAGAGAGAGAGCGGCAGAGAGAGAGAGAGATCGCGAGAAAGAGCCCGGTCGTCCCCCTTGGTTCAGGCCCGGCGGTGTGCTCGCCGCCGCGCCGGGCCTGATGCTTGACCGGCGACCCCGCCGGCGCCGGGGAGGCGTCCGGCGGGGTGGTGGTGGAGAGAGAGAGAGAGGGAGGGCCAATTGGCCCTCCTCTCGCGCGGTGGCGGAAGCTGTTCGGCTTCCGCCGGTTGGTTCGGGCCCGGCGGCGTGCTCGCCGCCTCGCCGGGCCCAAGACTTGGCCTTCGCCTCCACCGGCGCCGGGCGTGCGTCCGGTGGAGGTCCGGCCGGCCATGGTGGCCGGCCGTGCCGCCGGCATAGTTCCGTGCCGCACGGAGGAGTTTGGGAGAATGAGAGAAATTGAGGGAGGGAGAAAAGGTTTGGCGGCCAGCCGCGGTGGCGGCCGGCTCTGGCCCGGCCACCGGCAGCTGGGCCGCCCTCAATTTGGCTGGCGGCGGCCCCGGCCGCCGGCCATGTTCCCGTCCCCTGTTCGGTGAAACAGGGGATCGGGAGGGAGATAGGATTGAACCGGACCGGCTGGGCCGGCCGGTTCAGGCCTTTTGGGCCGTGCAGCAGTAGGATTTTGGGCTGGATTTTGGGCCCCGTAACGGGCCAGGATTAGAAAAATAATTATATGGCTAGAATCTGGGTGAATTCTAGTTTCTTGGGATATTTTTACTTCCCCAATCGGGTGTGTGTAGTGGAAAATATTCGAGCCCAAAGTAGGGCCCGTGAACTAGTCTGGGTAAAAATTCTAAGGGTCATTTTAATATTCCTTGCTAATCAATTAATCGTGTAAATGATCCTGTAGGTGCTCAGACATCTGACTAGCTTATTTATACCTGTTGGATTGCGTACCGAGGTAAGTAAGCCAGTTATCAGTTTATTAAATAATTTATTTCAGGATATGCGTAGTTAAATTGTGAATTGTGATATGAAGAATTGTTATTGGCTAAATTTGTAAGTAGATGAATATTATGAATACATGGCTGTTTATGTACTATGATTTCATGTGTGGATGCTATGCATGAGAGATGCAGTTATTATGCATGAGAGATGCAGTTGCTATGCATGAGAGATGCAGTTGCTATGCATGAGAGATGCAGTTATTATGACATTGATGTGATATATTACATGCAATTGTTCAGTAAGTATAATCCACTGTTTTGCTACATGATTGATGTATTGATGTATTGATGTATGATGTGAGGTACTGTTATGTTTCGCTGCGGCTCACCTTTGCTCTGTCATACCACACCACATCTAGAGGATGTGTTTTGATGATTATTGCCACGCACCTACACATCTAGAGGATGTGCTCAGAGGAGGCATTGCTGGCTGTGGGACACATATTTATATGTGCCGCCGCGGTTCACCTTTGTTAGGATTGCTTTGAGGTGGCACCACACATATAGAGTATGTGTTCTGGTGGACCATGATATTGAGATATTGCTGGGCCGTGGGTCACATTACAGTTACCATTGAGAGTATAAACAGTGGGTTTACTTATATAATACAATTGAGCAGTTATGGATGCAAATGATTGGTATTTATTCATAAGTGCCACCGCGGTTCTCCTTTGCTATGGCCATACACATCTAGAGGATGTGCTCAGATGAGGCATTGCAGGGCCGTGGGACACGCATGATATAATACTTACCTTGCATAATGGAGTGATTGTGAATGCAAAAGAATGAATTATATTTATATGTGCCATCGCGGCTCTCCTTTGTTATGGGGCATTGCAGGGCCGTGGGACATATATGATATAATATAACAATTGGAATGCTTTATATGCACTGATAATTTGCTATGATATAATACAACAATGATGAGTGCAAATGATTTGAATTATATTTATATGTGCCACCACGGCTCTCCTTTGTTATGGGGCATTGCAGGGCCTTGGGACACATATGATATATATAACAATAATGGATTTACTTACATTGCATGTTTGAGTATTTGTGAAATGTTTATGCATGCAGATCATTTATATGCTTATTGATTGCTATGCTATGATTTGACTGTATAACGTGGTTTACTTACTGAGTGTAATCTCATAAAAATATTATAATGTTTTTGCTACAGGACCATGAGATTTGAGAATAACATGTTGGAGTGATGGACCTCAACTCAAATAAATATAGATTTTGTTTTATTGCTATACCAGTGTATTTATGTGTAGGGCTTGATGCCCAGACTATATTATTGTGGTGTGTAAAGAACCTTAGGTTCGTTGGAGCTTCTATTTAAAATAAAGTGGATTCATATGTTGATGTAACCCCAGTAATGCTTATGTGTAGGGCTTGTAGCCCAAATCTTTAGTTATGGATTGTATTAAAGACATGGACTTGAATGATATATAGGTTGTTGCTTTTCTTGAATCCAGTGTCATGTTTCGGGACGCCTTGCGTGCCCGGCACGCGGCGGGTTGTCACCCTAGCTTAAAATTTTTGGGTCTGGGACGTGACAAGATGCCTCCCCAGAATCAGCATCCTCAAATTCAGAAGATGGAGTCTGTCCATTCCAGTCAGTAGCACTAGAGCTTGATGCATAAGAAGCTTGAGTTGTGAAACTAGACAGATTCAAGTGTGTAGAGTGAAGAGCTGAATTTGGTAGAGTTCCTAATTGTGTGCTATGCACTCTGGTTGAATCTATATTTGACAAATGGGAATTCAAAGACCTGCTTCCCTGGACAAAAGTAAATTAGTTAGTAGTATATATTAGACATTGGAGGGTTTGAAGCCTCTTCTCACCACCAAACTCCAAAAATTACAGTAGAACAAAGAAAGAAAAAAAAAAAAAAAGATGCACAGGTTAAGAGTTTGTGGAACTCAGTAAAATCACAGATTCAACGGTTGCAGGCCACTTCACAATACATGTTAGAAGTCTAAGAGTGGCTTCTAACCCTCCACAAAGACATCTCCTGGTATTAAAGAAAATGATAGAATTTCTATATTAACGTAAGGGAAAAGAAAAACACAAAATGCTAATGACAATATTATTAATGAGAAGAAAAGTTTTCAAAATTCAATACAGATATGTTCTTATTCAAATGTTTATTTAACTCGATGCATCATCATCTATTTCAGTTGGCAGTAATTCCAGACACTTGTAGTGCATTTGAATGCCAAAAAGAGGAAAATTTCATCACTGAATATACAAAGAGTACACTTTGAGTTTGCCGGAATATTAATCATGTTACTGAAATGCAAAACTTAAAATAAAGGGGAAACAAGGTGGTTCGACATCATAGATTGAAGTGGACCCAGGCAACTGAGGTGCATGCTTCAAAGATTATACTTAGACACAGTCGAGCTTCTTGATGGATTGGTTTAGACACTTGGGACAAAGACACCTCCCAGCACCTCAAATTATCAAGTCAGTATGCCATTACTATTAGATGCTTATTTTTGACTATTGTACAAAAAGCTGTCAAATCTAACATTACTCGAAAATTTCAGAATTCGTAGTTATTTAGGGAAAGCACTCACGACATCCCCGGTGACATCCCGCAGGGCATCGGCGGATCGTCGGTCGAGCTGGACAACGCTGCATCGCCAGATCCATCACCGGGCCTTGGAGGCGGAGGAGGAGACCTCGTTCAGATCGAAAGGAGGGAATCCGCTACCGATCTCCAGAGCGATATTGATGTGGCTGATCCAACGCCGTTAGAGAACCGTGAAGGAAACTGACGGAGCCCTGCTTTGGCCTATGATGTCCCTTTGTCTGATACGGTTGACCATCTCCCCTGGGTGGTATTATCTTTTGCATGATTTCCGAAGATAATGATGTGACAACAAAACCCAGAAAAGGAACTTTGGCTCCGGCCTTTGGCTTCGGCCTCCCGCGACGGCCTTCGGCTCTGGCCTCCAATGACGGCCTTTGGCTCCGGCCTTTGGCTTCGGCCTCCCGCGACGGCCTTCGGCTCCGGCCTCCAGCGACGGCCTTTGGCTCCAGCCTTTGGCTCCGGCCTCCGGCTCCGGCTTTTGGCTCCGGCCTCCCGCGACGGCCTTCGGCTCCGGCCTTTGTCTCCGGCCTCCAGCGATGGCCTTTAGCTCCGGCCTCCCGCGACGGCCTTTGGCTCCGGCCTTTGGCTCTGGCCTCCCGCGATGGCCTTCGGCTCCGGCCTTTGGCTCCGGCCTCCAGCGACGGCCTTTGGCTTTGGCCTCCAGCAACGGCTCCGGTCTTAACTTGGTGCCTTTTTTGCATACACAATGACCCGCCTCAGGAAACAGATCCCGAGATTCGAGGTATATTGACGTGTACCAGGGCTCACTGAAATCATGGGCAAGTGCTGCCACGATCGGCAGTTACCGCTACAAGCGGCCCTCATCCAGCAACGGCTTAACCACTCCCTGTTCAAAGAAACTTATCTCAACAAGGAAGATTCGATGGTTCCAACAGAACAAGGTAAACGGGACCCCCCAAACAGGTATAAGAGGAGGTCCCGAGCTCAATGCAAGGGGATCTCTCTCTCTCTCCCTATCTATCACTCTCTGTCTCTCAATTCCTATCTCACTACTACAGAACTGAGCGACAAGTTTACTGACTTGAGCATCAGAGGGTCCTCACCGGGAACACCGGCCGGGGACTTCTTGCAGGGTTCCGAAGAAGGGAGATGACCCCTCTATCCCACTTGGAAGCCCACGACAAACCTCAGCATGCCCGTCGCTCAACACAGTTGATTTGTCCGCATCAGATTGGCGCGCCAGGAAGGGGGATGTGCTGAAGGAAAGAGAGCTCTGTCTCCCTGACCTATAAGTCTTTGTCCCCTCTAAGATAGCCATGGTGGTGACACGCGTACCGAAGGTCCTCACTAATCATGCCGGGGGGCATCCGCATAGCCCTGAGCAGCAAAGGACCACTCTCTCTCTATGCTCCTCCCTCACCACCAACCTCAGCTGCTCTAATTAACCAGCTCACCATCCTCAATCAACAAGTTCAAGCCTTAAATGCAGCAGTTCATGAGTTGCAAAGTAACGCCCGTTGGCCACTCAGCAGCAGCCGAAGCCTCTCACATCTTCCATGATAGCTGCACCAGTTAGCCAGCGATTCACCCACGGGAAATGTTCTCATAGAGAAGCTTATCACCATCATGCTTCACCTAAGCACCACCGTGAAGCTTTCAAGAGACTGTGGTCTCCTACCTTTTGCTCGAGCAGCCACTCCTCCCCTTACTCATCCTCTGAGCCGTCTGGGAAGGACCCTAATCATGAGATGAAGGGGCATCTGGATGAACAACACCGGCAGCCAGAGGAGCTCAATCAAAGGTTCAATAATCAGTCAGAGGCAGCCATCCTTGGTGGCCTTCCTAAACGGCCTCTTCCTCCACAATAGCCACAGCAGCCCCGAGGCTCCATGGAGGCCCAAGACTCCAATGCAGCCTCCAGATCACGGCAGCCCCGGTTTCCTCTACGACAGCCTCCGGATCCCACGACAGCCTCTTCCTCCATGACGGCCCCTCACAACGGCTTCTGGATCCCATGACGGCCCCTCATAGCGGCCTCTCGTCCTCAACGGTCAAGCCCCTCATAGCGGCCCCCGAGATCCCACGGCGGCCCGAGAATCCCACGGCGGCCCAAGACTCCACAGCGGCCCCAGATCACGGTGGCCCCGGTTTCCTCCATGGCGGCTCCCAAGTCCATGGTGGCCCTCAGCCTCCACGGCGGCTCCCAGCCTCTCTCTCTCTCTCGATAGCCCGAGGCTCCATGGTGGCCCCCGATGTTCACAGAGGCCCTAGGTCCTCCACAGCAGCTACGTTCCCCAACAGCCACGGTGGCCCAAGACTTCATAGCGGCCTCACTCTCTAGGCGGCCCCCGGCCTCTCCTCGCAATGACCAAACGAGTGCCAGTTTCGCAATTGCAAGGATAAGGCTCCCAGCCGTCTCACTCAACTCCTTTTCCCCCCAACTCTTGCTTCCACCTTGGCTGGGTAAGGTTTACATGCACGTAATATATTCACATAATTGAAGGAAGGTGGATTGCATGCACGAGGTTGTGTGCACGCGATGGAAGTCTATGCTATGGCTGCTGCATCTTAACGATCGTCTTCCAAAGCTATGCTCGTACCGACTCCTCCCACGGACATCGCCAGCTTTGGCCACCATCCCGGCCATGGTCGTTTGGCCGGATCCATGTATCTCGCATCGGCGAGCGACGACACCTCTGGCTCTCGAGCCCATGTGGAAGCGGCAGCTAATCTCTTTGATTTCAATGGCAATATTCTCCTATATCAGAGGATGCTTGCATAGCATTAGGAAGAACCAATTGGTACACAAAGTTATCAATCACTTTGAGGTTCTTCTTCAGTTGAGCCTCCAGTCCAATGTTCAGAAGATTCTTGATGTCCCAGAACATATCGACATATCTCTAGAATACCATGGAGTTAAAGTCACCAAAAGCCTTGCTAAAGCGTGTCTCGAACTCATCGAAGCCCAAGAGAGTGTCTAGCTCAGTACCAAACTCCACTTTGAAGATCCTTTCTTCGGTGGCACCACTTCTCGCCATCCCATGTAAAGATTCCATCACCAAAAGGATCAGTAGTACAGATCTCACCGTGGGAAGGCTTGCTCAGCCTTCTGAATTAACTCCCTGTAGAGAAGAAGGAAAAGGAAATGATGTCCACAACATGGAGAATGATCGCTGCAACGCTATGGAGAGAAAAGAGAAGGCGAGCAAGCCTAGTTTCAAAGTCAACTCTAGCGGCTGGAGAGCCATAAAAGTGGCTGCGGTGCAGGATTTCTCCTTAAGGAGCTAAAGATTCAGCAAAGCCAGCTCACCAACCAACTTGATTCCCTGGGGGGCAGACCACTAGCGAGCGGAAGCGTTCAAGCCCGCAGAAGAAAAACAAGGGTGCTGCAAGAGCTAAGTACGCTGCACTTCAGACTTTTTCTTTCATTGATGCTTAAAAATGTCACGCAGATCGACTCTATATCGGCATTCAAGACCAACCTCGCATTAGCATCTCAAAAGCCTGATGTACCATCGGCATCTGAAGACCGGCTCCGCATCGGTACTAAAGACCGGCTCTCAGTGTTGGTACTAAAGACTGGCTCCGCGTCGGCACTGAAGACCGGCTCCACGTCGGCACTAAAGACCGGCCCCGCGTCAGTACCGAAGACCGGCTCCGCGTCGGCACTAAAGACCGGTTCCGCACCGACAACTAAAGACTGGCTCTCCGCATCGGCACTAAATACCGGCTCCGCGTCGGCACCGAAGACTGGCCCTGCGTCGGCATCGAAGACCGGCTCCGCGTCGGCACTAAAGACCGGTTCCACACCGGCAACTTAAGACTGGCTCCTCGTCGGCACAAAAAGACCGGTTCCGCACCGGCAACTTAAGACCGGCTCTGCGTCGGCACAAAAAGACCGGTTCCGCACCGGCAACTTAACACCGGCTCCGCGTCGGCACAAAAAGACCGGTTCCACATCGGCAACTTAAGACCGGCTCCGCGTCGGCACAAAAAGACCGGTTCCGCACCGGCAACTTAAGACCGGCTCCTCGTCGACACAAAAAGACTGGTTCGCACCGGCAATTTAAGACCGGCTCCGCGTTGGCACCTCCAAGCCGGCTCCATGTCGGCACCTTCAAGCCCGGCTCCGCATCGGCACACTCAAGTCTGGCTCCGTGTCAGCACATTCAAGCCCGGTTCCGCATCGGTACCTCCAAGCCCAGCTCCGCGTCGGCACCTTCAAGCCCGGCTCCGCGTCGGCACACTCAAGCCGGCTCCGTGTCGGCACATTCAAGCCCGGTTCCGCGTCGGTACCTCCAAGCCCGGCTCTGCATCGGTACCTTCAAGCTCGGCTCCGCGTCGGCACCTCCAAGCTCGGCTCCGCGTCGACACTCCAAGCCCGGCTCCGTATCGGTACCTTCAAGCCTGGCTCCGCATCGGCACATTCAAGCCCGGTTCCGCATCTGCACCTCCAAGCTCGGCTCCGCATCGGCACCACCAAGCTCGGCTCCGTGTCGGCACCTTCAAGCCCTGCTCCGCGTTGGCACACTCAAGCATGGCTCCGCATCGGCACATTCAAGCTCGGCTCCGCATCGGCACCTCCAAGCCTGGCTCTGCGTCGGCACCTTCAAGCCCGGCTCCGCGTCGGCACCTCCAAGCTCGGCTCCGCGTCGACACTCCAAGCCCGGCTCCGCGTCGGCAATCCAAGCCCAAGACCTCCTGCGGATTCCATTCCAGCTGCCCTTGGATTTCAGCACTGGTCCCCCCCCCCGTCTTCAATCAACACGGTTCCCTGGGGGCAGGTCATCAACTCTACAGAAGAAGACCAATTTCTTTAAAGAAAAGGCATCTGAGCCTGGTCCAAGCACCCTCAGGTCACCCTCCGGGGTGAAAAGGCACATGACGACTCTCAACTCTCTGGTCACCCTTCGGGGTTAAAGGCTCCCGAGCATGGTCGAATCCCAGCGACTCTCGGGTCATCCTCCGGGGTTCAAAAGGCTCTCGACGGCCTCAACTTTACCTCAGCGGCTTCATTATAGCCTCAACAGCTTCATTTCAGCCTCAACGGCCTCAACTTTGTATCAGCGACCAATGGCCAATCGAGTAATACCTTTGTTTAAATTACACACTTGCAACATATAACTGGTTACTTTCAGCCATCAAGAAGCCCCAAGACAACTCAGCTGGGAGAAGCCAACTCCCCAGCTCATAGTTGACGAGCATCTGCTCCCAAGCTCTCAAGCCTGTAATCGACGTCGACATCAAACACGACGCAAAGGCAAACATCTACGAAAAAGGCTCAACGGATCCCTCTGCCTCAGGAGCATCATTGCGGCCTAACTGGCTCTTTGCCTCCATGGCATGTGGATGGGGACCCACATCCAAACATCATGTCAAAAATTGAAGACCCAAAGTCAGGTGGGGATCAGCCACTTGGGAGGTAACGCCCCTTTCGCCTTGCTGGGATGGGCCCGCTTCGTCTTAGGGGCGAGGGGGCATCTGATATGACTGATCCAACGCCGTTAGAGAACCGTGAAGGAAACTGACGGAGCCCTGCTTTGACCTCTGATGTCCCTTCGTCTGATACGGCTGACCGTCTCCCCTGGGTGGTATTATCTTTTGCATGATTTTCGGAGATAATGATGTGACAGCAAAACCCAGAAAAGGAACTTTGGCTCTAGCCTTTGGCTTCGGCCTCCTGCGACGGCCTTTGGCTCCGGCCTCCAGCGACGGCCTTTGGCTCTGACCTTTGGCTTCGGCCTCCCGCGACGGCCTTTGGCTCCGACCTCCAGTGATGGCCTTTGGCTCTGGTCTCTGGCTCCAGCCTTTGGCTCCGGCCTCCCACGATGGCCTTCGGCTCCGGCCTTTGGCTCCGGCCTCCAGCGACGGCCTTTGGCTCTGGCCTCCCGCGACGGCCTTTGGCTCCGGCCTTTGGCTCCGGCCTCCCGCAACAGCCTTCGGCTCCAGCCTTTGGCTTTGGCCTCCAGCGACGGCCTTTGGCTTTGGCCTCCAGCAACGGCTTCGGTCCTAACTTGGTGCCTTTTTCGCATACACAATGACCCACCTCAGGCAATGGATCCCGAGATTGGTATATTGCCGTATACCTCGCTCACTGAAATCACGGGCAAGTGCTGCCACGATCGGCAGTTACCGCTACAAGCAGCCCTCATCCAGCAACGGCTTAACCACTCGCCGTTCAAAGAAACTTATCTCAACAAGGAAGATTCGATGGTTCCAACAGAAAGAGGTAAACGGGACCCCCCAAACAGGTATAAGAGGAGGACCCGAGCTCAATGCAAGGGGATCTCTCTCTCTCCCTATCTATCGCTCTCTGTCTCTCAATTCTATCTCACTACTACAGAACTGAGCGACATGTTTACTGACTTAAGCGTCGGAGGGTCCTCGCTGGGAGCACCGGCCAGGGACTTCTTGCAGGGTTCCGAAGAAGGGAGACGACCCCTCCATTCCACTTGGAAGCCCATGACAAACCTCAGTATGCCCATCACTCAATACGGTTGATTTGTCCGCATCAGATATCTTCCCTCTCGGTGCAGTAGAAGAAGCCTCCGTCGCTGGAGAAGGCCCAGCTGCCATCGTCAGCGATCTCGGAGGCCAGATCGAGGCTCTTCTCCTCCATCATCACTGGCGGCTATCGGATCCCCAGAGATCGGTAGGTGCCCAATATCTAAATTCCTCCTTTCCGGCGATAGGTTTCAAGAGTATTCCGTTAGAATTCCGGCGAAGAGAGGTGGGGATTAGGGGGGGAGAGAGAGAGGAGTGTAAGATCTCGATGTCCTCTTTGTTCTTCTTCCAAGTGGTAGAAGTACTGATTCTATCTCTTTGGTTTCACTCAAGAGGATTTTATGGGGTTTTGGAGTGGACGCGTAGTGGCCAGTAGGCCTCCTCTTTTCCCATCAATAATTACAATTTAATTAACATGTATCCATTACACACAGACATCTATAGAAATCTACAAAAAGGTACAAGAAGCCAATGCCACCAAACTGAATTCCTAAGGGTTCCCATATTGGATTTCTTTCATCACTTGGACGTTGGCATATACCTCACATGTCCAAGTGTCGTTGTTGAAGGCATATGCATCCAAAGATGTAAAACTTGCCAATTCTTTAGGATCGATTGGCATGAGCGGACAGAAAGATAGTTTGTTTTTACTTACCAATTTGATATAGCTCCAAATCAGTATGAATCATGTCAAACTTTCTGATTTGGATGGTTTTTGGGTGGGGCCGTATGCTGGGCTCATACGAGGTCACATTATCTAAAACCAAGAGACTTTATGGTCTGATAACAAGGTTTCATCTGCATATGCAGTGGGTAAAAGCTGAAATCAAAGCCAGTTTAAAACCCCTGAAAATGTTACCTCATGCTATATAATGGAATCAAAGCAAAGTGTTCTAGAAACAGGTGTTTGTAGCCAGTAATAAGTGACAACAAGTACTATAGGGATAAATTTTCCGCTAATGAATTGTCGAGGCAGGTTAATGTCCTAATAATTCTGCAGTCCCAATGTTTTAAAGTCCTTAATATATGCAATCTGTTGAAGTTCCATAGTAACTAATTCAGTTAGAGCTTTTCCTTTTTTAAGGAGTAGTGCTTGAATCAAGACAATGGAATGCCTAAATGCTAAAATAGACCTCCTAATGAAACAGTTTTTTATGAGCTCAATCCTTAACACAATTCAGTTTGAATCCCAAATTTTAATAAAAAAATGAAATACACATTTCTCAGTAACTTGTAACAACAAGTTACATAAATCACTGTATCCACAAGATTCTTACATAAAGAACCACTTGCAGCAAAAACATGAGGGAAAAAAATACCATCCCAATATTTAATTTATTCCTACCAGTTCAGTCTAAGAAACTAAAACTTTCTCCAAGAATGAAAGGTACTATTTCATAATTAAAATAGAACTCAACAATGGCATATAGTTAAATTTTCTCAAAATTGGAAGAAAACCAAAGAATAAGGAAATCATATAATAGGGGGCAAAATAATGGATGTCAAAATAGCAAAAGAAATTGCTGACAATCTATTGCTATCCATCAAACACCAGAGAAAATATAATCTTCACAGTTTACAAAAACAAACACTTATTTTCTGCACCTCACTTGGGAGCCGGATGGTGGAGAAGGTGATGAACCCCGAGGACACCCTGCGCTCCGCGCCAAAGCCCCCCCGACCATTGTGTCTCGCCCCGGCCCAGACTGCCCATCCCCCAAAATTCCATGCTCAATACATCGAAGACAACAAAGAAACGAGATATCGCTAGAGATTGCTAGGGTTTCTGGGGAACGGACTGGGGAGGAAGAGAGAGATTAGGAAAGGGGAGGGTAGGGGAGGAAACAAAGAGAGGAGGAAGAGGGTCATGGGCAGCGTCCAGCCATGCGCGGCACACCAGCGTCAACTCTGACCAATCTCGGCCCTCCTCCACCACTGCCACCTTCATCTCTTCTCCCCTACCCCCCCCCTCTCTCTCTCTCTTCTCCCCTTCCCTCCTCTCTCTCTCTCTCTCTCTTCTTGATTCTCAAAGGGGAAAAGAGAAGAGGAGAGGAGAGAGACGGGCGAGGGGTTGGGGAGGAGAGAGAGAGAGATGTTG
This sequence comes from Calamus simplicifolius, assembly GCA_900491605.1. Classification (NCBI taxonomy): domain Eukaryota; kingdom Viridiplantae; phylum Streptophyta; class Magnoliopsida; order Arecales; family Arecaceae; genus Calamus; species Calamus simplicifolius. Next base: position 228,360 of record UESW01001975.1, on the reverse strand, counting down.
TAAAAAAATGGGGGGGGGGGAGTGAAGGCGCTTAATACTTTGTTTAGATCTTTGAAGGGGAAGGAAGGGGAGAGTAAAAAGAAGAAATGGATGAAGGGAAAGGAAGGGAAGGAATGGTTGCTCTTCTTCTCTTGTTTGGAAAGGATGAAAGGAAAAGGAAGGGTAATATCAATTATCTTGTTTGGATAGAGAGGGAAAAAGAAGGGGAAG
>UESW01001975.1:196277-225318 GCA_900491605.1 Calamus simplicifolius | reverse complement strand
CGCAGAGGGTGTCTCGGGGGCTTCCCTCTGCGTAGAACCCTACGACGCCCAAGTCAATGAAGATTCATATCAAGCAGATGTGGGGAAAAGACTCTCATAGAAGAGTTTCCCTAGATGAGTGTTCTCTCCGGAGCTTCGAGTCTTGATGGAGCTTTAATGGAGTTTTTTAAGTATGAGAGCGGGTGAATGTGTGCGTACCTGAGAGGTCTGAGGGCTGTGATATTTATAGGTGATCACCCGATTCCTTGGATGCGTCGAATCAAGTTTGTTATGGGGCCAGCAGGATCCGTATCTTGTCAGTTAGAGGATCGACGACCAAGAGAACTAGGAGGATCAACGGCTAGGAGAGTCGGCTGATGCCTTAAGATTCAATGATCATGTAGGTCCTAGGCCACTTCTATGGCCCTTAGGCTACCTCTGGCATGATTCCTCGTTTAGAATCTTATTCAGCTTTTATGAATTTGGACTCTCCCGTGCTGGATTCTGCAGAGGTGTTCGAGTGCCTCGGTCCGGCCAAGGCAAGGGACAATTTGGCTTTCCGAGGCATGGTTTGCCGAGGTATGAGGATGGCTCAGGTTGCCGAGGTATGAGGATGGCTCGGTTTGCCGAGGTATAGGATGGTTCGGTCCACCGAGGTTGAGGATGGCTCGGTTTGCCAAGGTATGAGGATGGCTCGGTTTGCTGAGGTATAGGATAGTTCGGTCCGTCGAGGCGACCCGACTCTGCTGAAGGCAAATCGGCTTCACCGCCTTGCGGATGTGACAGTTGTCTGATAGGATATTGGGATTGGACTCGACCCAATTGTCAATGTGTATGGGCATTAATGCAATGATAATTTTACCCCTCATCACATGCCCCCCCACTCCCTAGTCTGAAGTGCAAATTTGGATGTAGGGAGTAGAGTTTTGAAATAATCTCATTCAGGAGGATCCGAAGGGGCAGGCAATGATAATCTCATGAATGACAAGCCACTGTTTCGTCATCATTCTTTGCCACAACATAAGGAGGAAATGCCTCGTTTCCAGCAGGCCGCGATTGTGAAAGTCCCACGTGGCGAGGCTCCTATATTTTTGGCACCCATATCGGATGTTTTAGCGTCTCGGGCTTTCCTTCTAGAGTTCTACTTAAAGAGGGCTAGGGCGGCGTCCCTTTTGCAACGCTTTCTCGTCCCCACAATAGAGATTTCTCATTCCTCCCAAAACCCTTGCCAGCTTATTCGTGTTTTGCCTCTTAACTTGTCAACATGAAGGGTCCGAGTGATGTTGCCTCAGAGATAACCCTTGAGGACCTGGACAGAATCCGTCGCCGTTACAAGGTTCCTCGGGACGTGTCCCTATGGCTTCCGAAAGCCGAGCATAGGGTTTAGACGGAGTTGAGCTGTGGGGTTTTCTTCTATGAGAAGAGCCTGAGGCAGGTCTCCAGTTCCCTCTTCACCCACTAGTGCAGGAGGTAATGAGGTTTTATAACATATGCCCAACAATGGTGGCCCCGAATAGCTGGCGCAACCTCGTCGGGTTCATCTCGATGTGTAGCTGTGTTGGGGTGACTGCGACCCTCCCTATATTTGAGTCTGCTACAACCTGGTTTCCAGGAGGAGCTTTGAGTAGCCTTACATTGGTCCCCGAAAGTCATTCAAAATGATTTCAGAAAATCCATCATCGATAAAGGAGTGGAAGTCCCGATTTTTTATTACCAATGGGAACATTGGTTTGTATTTTTCAGGGACATGGGCGAGCTATGTGAAAGATATGGAAGCACGCCCAAAGCTGTCCAAGCAGGAGAAGAGGGATTTGGTAACCTTTCGCAGTGGTCGGGTGCTATCAGCCAACACCCTATTATCAGAGGATGCCCTTTTTGCCACTGGGCTCAGTTCCATTGACCCCCAAGGTGAGTTTCTTTTCCTCTTTGCTCTGATGGTCAATATGTTCAGGCAACTCTATTGCGGTTTGATTGACTTTTTTGCTGTGTTTTTAGCCGAGAGGTCGGCATTCGTGGGCCAAATGAAGAAGGAGCTGGGCAAGCGCCATAGGGGCCCCACCTCCGGGGATAAGCATAGGTCCGAAAAGAGGTTCCATCCTTTCGGGTCTCACCCAAAGGAGTCAGAGAAAGATAGTGCTGGCTGCGATTCCTCCACCCCAAAGAGGGGGGAAGTGGGAGTGTCAGCCGCGATCGACGAGCCCTCCCTACCGAAGGGGGGCTTGGTAGTGGAGGAGGAGAGAGCCGTTGGGGGAAGTTCGGAGGGAACCATTGAAGTTTCCCCCCTTCAAATAGTGGTTGTGTCAGATGGTGCCGAGGAGATGTCACCGGTTCATCTGGTAACTCTCTCGCCTGAGGCTAATCAGCCTCATTTGCTAGAGGTCGGCATCCTTGTAACGCTACGTGGGGAAGAGGCCCCTGCTTTGGTTGAGGGGGCAAGAAAAGTAGTTGTAGTCACTGAAGTTCACATGGAGCCACTCGTTGGAGGGTCAGCGGAGGCCGAGGGACCTCCCGTTGGAGGGCTTTCTCCCGTGGCACCAGGGGGTGCCGCGGAGGAAACCGAGGTGCGGGTGGAGTCTGCTGGGGACGAAGCAGTGCTTGGAGAGGAGGAGGTGGAAGAAGAAGAAGTACCGAGCGGGAGGGATGTTCGGTCCCAAATTCCTTCAGCCGAAGCCGAAGCATCCGAGGCCCCGCATTCTAGAATTCCAGTGGAGGAGGCCAGACAGATGGCGGTTCCTCAGGCCGAAGTTTCTCAGGCCAACCCTTCAGCCGTGAATTTCCTTATTCATAGCCCAGAGGTGAAAGGCATGTTTGCCGCTTTGATGCGGTCCGTATTGCGTACAGGAGAAGGTTCCTCGGTGGATGAGCCCACTGTAGAGGATATCCTCGAAGTGGCTTTTGTGCGGTTTGGGGTGCCAAAGGATGTCTACCCTCTTTCCGAGATAAGCAGTCTTGCTCTTATGAAGATTGCCACAAACTACACCTCCCGAGTAAGTCATTGTGTCAAGGCAACAAATTTTAGTTGGTTGGCTCGGTCGCACTTTCTCACTTGTGCTTTCTCTACAGAATGCCTTAATTATGAGGGTGCTGAGTTGGTGCTTGAACTTGGCCATGGGGGCCTGTGCTCAGGCCAGAAGGAAGGCCGCCGGTCTTCAGGCAAGGGTGGACTCGACCAGTAGACTTTCTTAGGCCTTGTCATCTGTCCAGGGGGATCTCGAGAAGGTGAGCAAGTCTTACCAAGCTACCGCCGAAAGAGCCTTTCGACTCGAGATTCAAGTCAAAGAGCTCCAGGGCTTTCGCAAGCAATCGACAAGGCCTATTTGGAGTTATCATAGATCAAGTTTAAGCATGCCGATGAAGTCAGGCTATGCGGTAGTGCTTTGACGAGAGATGGGGCGAGCTGAAGAATAGCTATGCTGAAGAAAAAGATAACTGGAGCAAGAGGCTCGATGAAAAGGAGCGCAGGCACCGGCGATAGCAAGATCAACTTGCTAGCCTGAATAGGAAGCTCGCTGATAGGGAGGATCAGCTGAAATGGCAGCACGATCAAATTGCCAAACTTACTGCTGACCTTGACCAGTCTCGGCGGGAGATTGAAGAAAAATGGTCCAGGATTAATGACCTCAAGGAGGGTCTCCAGCAGAATAAAGCGGCCAAATTGAAGGCCCTTAAAAAGATTCATGAGTTGAATAAAAAAATGGTTCGGTGAGAGGAAGAGGTATTGCGTCTTCTTACTTACTTATTTCTAGTGCCTTTTCTTTCGGTTATAGTCTCAAATGATCTAGTGTTTGCAGATAGGCAGAATCGGGCTCGAGGTTCAAGACCAATTCAAGGCTTTGAGAGCAGAGTTGGCCTCGAGCCGCCAAATGAATTTCGAACTTGGGAGTCAGTTGGCCGAAGCTAATGGACGAATCTCTTCAGCCATGGATGAGTATAAAAATTCTGCTCAATTCTTCGAGGAGCATAGAGCGGCCTGCACCAATGCATTTTGGTTTGGCGAAGAGGAGACTCAGTCGAAGATCTCCCGGGTATACCCCGAGTTAGATCTGTCTTTTCTAGAGGCCGAGCTTTATGATACTCGTATCCCAGGAGCTGAAGAAGCTGAGTATGAGGATATCTCGAACGTTGACCTCAAGACTATCCTAGGCACTAATGAGGCCGCAGCTCCAGAGGGGTGTCCTCAGCCCGATGTCGAGGAACCTAAGGTCCCCCCTCCTAATGTATTCGAAGTGGGCGAACCAAGCCAAATTTCCCCAGATGTTACCGAGGGGGCCCCCGGAACTGACTTAAATCCTGACCCTTGAGGGTCGCTTTTGTATTTATGCATTTTTAACTAGTAATTCAATCAAACCTTAATGAATGAATCCTTTGTCTTCTTCTGTGTGTCCTTTTGCTTTGGTCATCGTTTCTCGAACGATCTTTTTGTTTGTCAAAAGTTTTTTCCGCTCACAAACGAATCGTAAACGAATTGTGCTTTGAGATCGGATTGCTCTTAGAAGCTCTGAATTGAATATTCTGCTTAATCAAAGCCAGATTAATTATTTTTGCCGATATATAAAACCATTCGGTTTGGCCATGGAATATTATTCCGGCTTCATCCGAAGTAAGATAAATAATTTGAAATGCATAAGGCAACTTGATTCGTCGAGGCATAGGATAGTTAGGCTTGCCGAGAAAGAAGAGCGGTTCGAAATGGCCGAAACGATAAGGAGTACCTCGGTTGGGGTCGAGGTAAGGTAGATAATTCGGCTTATCTGAGACAGGAGGTTGGTTTGCTTCCTGTCGAGGTAGACGAAATGGCTTGCGGTTTGTCGAAGGGTGCCTCATTTTTTTTTTAGGGCATTTATCCCGTTGGTCTTTTCCAATGTAAGTCCCTTTAGCGTATGTGTTAGGTATTCGATTGTCATTGGATGACATCGTTTTCAAAGGGGGATCTCCTAGGTCTGCCCATATCTCAAGGACCTGCAGATGATTTTCTGCATTTAAGGCTCTTGATTCGAGATCGGAAGGAGATCTTCTGCCTTTCGTCACGGCCTGAGAGGCGTGCTCGACGCGCTTTGGGATGCACCCTTTTTTCCTAGCTTACCACGTGGCAGCGTGACCATGGCGTTTTGAATTCCGAGGTCCTCTTCCTTAATGGTTGCTCCCGGTTTGTTTGTATATAAAACGGGGAGAGTGGGCTATGTTAGAGCATCTCCCAAAACCTCCTCTTTCTGTGAGTTAGAGAGGTGTTCATGGCACCTATTTCATTGAGGTCGAGAGTGGAGAGTTTGAGCTTCCCTTTGAAGGCTGGCTTGTCCCAGATAGCTGGGGTGATGGAGGAGTTGCTGAAGAGCGAGTAGTCATCAAGGGAGGAGTCTCGGGGGTCATATGGAGAGCACACGGGGATGCACACAGAGGTCATATGGGGAGCACACGTTTGCGCTTCCCATGTGGCCTTTATCACTTGCCATTGGGACCACAGGAAATGCAAAGCATATGCAGCCCCCATGGTTAACATAACTTCACCTCCTTCCTCAATTTGGATCTCTTAGTTTATCCTCCTGAGCGGTCTTTTCTCGAGTGAGGAGGGAGGCAAGTGGCGTTGGTCTGCTGGTCTCTTGTCTATATTCTTGAGTGGAGGCCAGCAGCCTAGCTCACCATTTAGGGAGGAGGAATCCTCGGCATCAGCATCCATAGGTCCTTAGCCCAATTTGGATCCCTAAGTTCATCCATCCGAGGGATCCGTGGATGGCCGACTTCGTTCTTTGGTACTAACCAGTGACTCAATGGAGCTATCTGGTTTCTCTAATTTCTTGGGTTGGATGCAGAAATAGTGTTATCGACCGAAGCTGCTCGACCAAGCTTTTATTTTGTTTGTCTTTATCTCCTGTGTTATGATGCACTTATAATGCCTCTCGGGAGGTTGTAATTTTTATCAATAAAGAAAGTTCTTACTCTTTCTTCTTCAAGTGCTTATTTCTTTTTCCAATGTGGTTGTGTTGAGAGTTGTTTTACTTGTATTACACTTTCTGGATCGTAGCGTAGTTTATAAGTCTCCGGTAGCGCTTAAGTTACTTTGCCTTTGTTAGGCTTTTTGGCGATACTTAGTCCTCTGCGGAGGAAGCATTCGTCTCTGTTTAGGTTAGAGGAAGGCCTAGGCGGCCCTACTAATTTGCAATGCAGGCATGATCCTACTCAAGGGATGGAGTAGGTTTTTCTTTAAAGAGAAATAACTCGCATAATCTTGTTGGTGTGCAAAGAAAAGTCACTTACCTCCGTCGAAGCATGATAGGATGTTTCAGTCACATTAGATAGTCTGAGAAATCACCCAGCTTTGCTGCCGTTATAAAGGAGTCATCCATTCACATTAGAATTTGATATGTTGTTTGAAGATATCACCCAGTTCAGCTGATGCTTCAGATATTATTCAGAGATATCACTCGGTTCGATCAAGGCTTCAGATATTATTCAGAGATGTCACTCGGTTCGACCAAGGCTTTAGATATTATTCAGAGATATCACTCGGTTCAGCCGAGGCTTCAGATATTATTCAGAGATGTCACTCGGTTTGGCCGAGGCTTTAGATATTATTCAGAAACATCACTCGGTTCGGCCGAGGCTTCAAATATTATTCAGAGATATCACTCGGTTCGGCCGAGGCTTCAGATATTATTCAGAGATACCACTCGGTCCGACCGAGGCTTCAGATATTATTCAGGGGTATCACTCGGTTCGGCCGAGGCTTCAGATATAATTCAGAGATACCACTCGGTCCGATCGAGGCTTCAGATATTATTCAGAGATATCACTCAATCCGATTGAGGCTTTAGATATTATTCAGAGATATCACTTGGTTTGGCCGAGGCTTCAAAGATTATATTTTACTTGGCACTGCCAAGGTACGGAGATCGCTCGGTCTGACCGAGGATTTAAAAAGATTATATTTTACTTGGCACTATGGTGTGGATACTAGGCTCAGGAAGAGGCTTCAACAACTTCAGCTAGATTCTTTATGGATGAAAGATTAAATTAAGTTTTAGTCCTGTATTTATTTTCCATTTGAGCAATTTTATTTCAATTGACTGTATTTGTTTGATTGAGTCATGTTTAAGTTCTTTATTGCAATTGAGTCAAAAGGAGTCCAGCCCAAAAAACCTGATCTGGTTCAGCATAAGAAGAATGGGCGCAAGGTCATAAGTCACCAACATTGAAGCCATATCATCACGCCACATCAACAAGGAATGTCGCCCAATGAATAGAAAGATTTTGAATCAAGTCAAAGTCTCCACAACACCTCCTCTTATCATGGGACGCCCCACATTTTTCTCTTCGCACGTCTCCTCTTGGAAACCACCTCCACAAATCAAGAGTCATCCATATTGGAAACTGCCTCCACAAATCATGGGACGGTCCATAAATCAAGGGACGTCCATATTGGAAACTGCCTCTACAAATCATGGGACGCCCCCACATTCTTCTCTTCGCTGGCCAAGATCTTCTTCCTCTAATGATAATATGATGTAAGTGCTTGGTAGTCTATAAAAAGGGCTCCTAGCTTTTTGTAAAAAAAAAGGATGATTAATGAAGTTTTCTTGAGAAAATCCCCTGCTTGTTAGATGGGTCCCCTGTGAGAGGGTAGGCGTGAGGCTTGGTGTCTATTTATATCGTCCACATTTTATCCTCTTTTCCCCACTTTGCTTCAAGCCCATTTTCAACTGATCAAGGATCCCCGGCTTCCATGGTTCCAAAGTTGCAGGTTGTTTCCACCATAAATCAAGGTACGGAAGCTTACAATATGGTGGAATCCCTTGTCATCCTCAAGTTCATTCCCTGAGTGCATCGATTTTACTTAAGTTTATTAATTACTGGGAGAACCCTCTTTAAAATCCTTTTAGATATGCAATTATTAGATTTACTTAGCCCTAATCTGAGTGGTTTCTTAACCACAAAGATCCGCTTCTTTATTACTTTGTTTAAATTTTAAATTCAAACTTTGTTTAGTCTTCTAAGTCCCCTCCATAAAATTTCTAGTTCTTAAACAATGAGTAAATGCATGTGTTATTTCACTTAATCGTTCATTTAATCTTTACTAATTCTATTAGAAATACATCCCACGTCAGTTGTCCCACATCATCATGGTATCAGAGCATAGTTGGTTAGGGCAAAATTTATAGTTTTGCTTGCTCGCTGGATTATCTAGTATTGCAGTATATGGTCTGATGTTTTAATTGTTGCAGCATGTAAAAAATTCAAAATTTTATGATTTTTATTTTTCTAGATTTTTTATAATTCAAAGTATTTTTTAGAATTTTCTCAGGCATTATTTCGGACTGTGAGTTTTCTGCCAGCCGAAATAAGGTCTAAGGACAGGTTCTGTTCTGTTTTCGGACTTGACTGGGTTCCAGGAACTACCCAGTAAAGCAACAAATTTTAAATTTAATTTTCTTTCACCTGGAGTATCATTATTGAGTTAAGAGAAGTTTAAGATTTAGAGATAGCCTATCAGATAACATGCGATACTGAGAGATTTCATAGGGGACTAGTTTATCGCAGATCAGAAATCCCTAGAACTAGTGCACCTTGTCAGCAGTCAGGACCAAGTCAGATGCGACCCAACCGGCCTGACCCTGTACACCTCTGACTCATAGAGATGATAAGGGCAAAGCACCAGAAGTTCAGAGAAACCCAAACTGGAATGCTTGCTTCAAATGTCATCAGATAGGTCACATGCAAGCAATTGCCCAAATAGAGTCTTGTACATGGAAGGGTTAGAGGAAAATAAGTTTGAATCCAAAGCACCCTTAGATGATTGTGTCGAGAAAGTATATCAGGCTGAGGATAATTTGGCAGATGAGTATGAAGGTGATGAGGATCTTGTAGACCCTGAGCTTTTGGGAGTAGTTAGATGCATCCTTACCCAGACTAAGACCCACGACGATTGGCGTAGGACTAACATCCTACAAACCTTTGTCAAGTTAGGGGATAAGGTGTGTAAGATAATCATAGATAGTGAAAGTTGTGTGAATGCCATATCTACTAGTGCTGTCAAAACTTTAGGCTTATCCACAGCTCCCCATCCAAACCCCTATAAGGTTTCTTGGATAGACTCCACATCAATTCCTATCAAAAGTAGGTGTCTAGTCCAAATCTAATTACAGTCCTATCAGGAGAAAGTATGGTGTGATGTTCTACCAATGGGAGTGAGTAGTATCAACTTAGGTCGACCCTAGTTATTTGACCATGACACAACCCTTTTTGGCCGATCTAATTCTTGCTCATTCATACACCTTGGGAAGAAGTTTGTAATCAACCCTTCACCACCTAAGGACATGGTTAAGAGAGGATCAAGCCACCTAAAGGAAATAAAGACTAGAGTCAATCTGATAACTGCAAAGGAGATTGAGAAAGAACTCACTAAGGGTACACCTGTTTGGATCTTAACTGCTAGAGAAACACAAGCGCCTGTCCAGAAAGAGCACCCTCAGGAAGTAGTTGAATTATTAGAGGACTTTAAGGATGTATTTCCAAATGACCTTCCTGACCACCTTCCACCACTTAGAGACATCCAACATGCCATTGATTTAGTCCCGGGAGCAACCTTACCAAACCTCCCACATTATAGGATGAACCCTATAGAACACCTAGAGTTGCAAAGACAAGTAGGGGATCTCCTTAGGAAAGGATTTGTTAGGGAAAGTTTGAGTCCTTGTGCAGTTCCATCCCTGTTAACACCTAAAAAGGATGGCACGTGGAGGATGTGTGTCGATAGTCGTGCCATAAATAAGATTACATTAAAATATAGGTTTTTCATTCCTCGCTTGGATGATATGCTAGATATGATGGCCGGTGCAACTATATTTTCCAAGATTGATTTGAAGAGCGGCTATCACCAGGTTAGGATTAGACCAGGGGATGAGTGGAAGGCTGCATTTAAGACTAAGGATGGTTTATTTGAATGGGTAGTGATGCCATTTGGGTTGTCCAATGCACCTAGTACATTTATGAGGATCATGACCCAAGTCCTACGCACGTTGTATACTTTGATGATATTTTGATTTATAGTAGGACTAAGGAAAGCCACTTAGACCACCTTAGGCAAGTATGTACAACCCTTAGGAAAGAGAATCTCTATGCTAATTTGAAGAAGTGTAAATTCTTAACCCATAGAGTCACTTTCCTAGGTTTCATTGTCACCCCTGATGGAGTTTCAGCTGATCCTGAAAAGATAAAAGCCATAGCTGAGTGGCCTGTTCCCAAAATGTTCATGATATTCGTAGTTTTCATGGTCTAGCCACCTTCTATAGGAGATTCATATGAGGTTTTAGCTCCATTGTCGCCCCAATAACTGATTGTCTTAGAAAGGGTAGTTTTAATTGGACCAAAGCAGTTAATAGAGCCTTCCTAGAGATAAAAGATAGAATGACACAAGCACCTATTTTGAAGTTACTAGACTTTACCAAAGTATTCGAGGTAGCTTGTGATGCATCCAGAGTTGGAATAGGCAAAGTTTTAAGCCAGAAGAACCACCCCATAGCTTTCTTTAGTAAAAAATTAAATGATGCTAAGCTTAAATATTCCACCTATGATACAGAACTCTATGCGATAGTACAAGCTTTAAAGTATTGGAGACACTATCTTCTACAGCAAGAATTTGTCCTATTCTCTGATCACGAGGCCCTTAGATTTCTTAATTCCCAGAAAAAGTTGAATCCTAGGCATGCTAAATGGGTAGAATACATCCAAGCATACACTTTTGTCCTGAAACACCATGCCGGAGCTGAGAATAAGGTAGCCAATGCTGAGTCGTAGAACCTTATTTTTACATTCAGTTAGCACTGAAGTTGTTGGATTTGAGAGACTTAAAGATGAGTATGCAACCTGTCCAGACTTTAGTGAAATTTACCAGGCCTTGAGTCAAGGATCATCTAGTGACTATAGTGATTATACCCTTCTAGATGGTCATCTGTTGAAAGAGAACAAGCTCTGTATTCCCAAAACTTCCTTGAGAGACTTTTTAGTTTGGGAGACCCATGCGGGAGGTTTAGCTGGTCACTTTGGTAGAAATAAGACCATTTTAGCTGTTGAGGACCAGTTTTTTTGGCCAGAACTTAAGAGATAAGTTGCCCAGATAGTGGCTAGGTGTCGAACTTGTGCTATTGGCAAGCAGCAGAAGCAAAATACTGGACTCTATACACCCTTACCTGTACCCGATTGTCCTTGGCAGGACCTTAGCATGGATTTTGTATTAGGCCTACCTAAGACCAAGTGGAAACATGATTCGATCTTTGTTGTGGTCGATAGATTCTCAAAAATGGCTCACTTCATCCCTTGTTCCCAAACTGTTGATGCCTCTAGAGTCGTCAAACTTTTTCTAGATGGAGTGGTCTGATAGGGATGTCAAATTCACCAGCTACTTTTGAAAAACCTTATGGCATTTGTTAGGTACCAAATTGAAATTCTCCACTGCCTACCACCCCCAGACTGATGGCCAGACTGAAGTCATAAATAGGAGTCTAGGTAACCTACTGAGGTGTCTTATAGGAGAACATCTAGAAAGCTGGGATTTATTATTACCTCGTGCTGAGTTTGCATACAACAGTTCAGCCAATAGGTCTACTGGGAAAAGCCCCTTTGAGATTGTCCATGGTTATAAACCTAGAAGACCTATCGGCCTCATTCCATTACCATCACATGCATGAGTATCTGAGTCCGCCGAGTCATATGCACAGCATATTAAGGAGTTGCATAAAGAAATTAGTAAAAAGATTCAAATGAGCAATGAAGTATATAGACATATGGCTAACTCACATAAAAGAATGAAGGAATTTACTGAAGAGGACTCTGTAATGATTAAACTTAGACCTGAAAGGTTTCTACCAGGAATTATGAAGAAACTACATGCCCGGGGAGCTGGACCTTTCAAAGTAATAAAGAAAGTAGGACCTAATGCATATGTTTTAGAGTTACCACCAGATTATGGCATTAGTTCCACATTTAATATTTTAGATCTGAAAGAATACAAAGAACTAGCATTAATTCCTAGTGAGCCTTTTGGGCCTTATTCTGCCTTTGAGAGTGAAACCCTACCTGAGTGTCCACCAGCAATTCCACCAGACCGAAGAGACAGAGTTGAACATATTTTGGATGACCAGACGATTACCACCAGAAATAAAGGCTATCAACGTTACCTGGTTCATTGGCAAGGCCGACCTGAATTCGAGGACTCCTGGATCACCCGAGAGGATCTTCAACAAATTGCACCAGACTTACTCGAGAAATATCATGGACAAATTGATCCTTACTCAATAGCGTCGAGTTTCTCCCACCCAGAGAGAATTGGTGTGGACACCAGGCTCAGGAAGAAGCTTCAACAACTTCAGCTGGATTCTTTATGGATGGAAGATTAAATTAAGTTTGAGTGCTGTATTTATTTTTTATTTGAGCAATTTTATTTCAATTGATGTATTTGTTTGATTGAGTCATGTTTAAGTTCTTTATTGCAATTGAGTCAAAAGGAGTCCAGCCCAAAAAAACCAATCTTGTTCAGCACAAGAAGAATGGGTCAATGGTCATGAAGTCACCAACATTGAAGCCATGTCATCACGCCACATCAATAAGGAATGTCGCCCAATGAATAGAAAGATTTTGAATCAAGTCAAAGTCTCCACAACCACCTTCTCTTATCATGGGATGCCCCATATTCTCCACTTCGCACGTCTCCTCTTGAAAACCACCTCCACAAATCAAGGGATGTCCATATTGGAAACTGCCCCAATAAATCATGGGACACTCCACAAATCAAGGGACGTCCATATTGGAAACTGCCTCCACAAATCATGGGACGCCCACATTGACGCCCACATTGGAAACTGCCTCCACAAATCATGGGACGCTCCACATTCTTTTCTTCGCTGGCCGAGATCTTCTTCCTCTAATGATAATATGGTGTAAGTGCTTGGTAGTCTATAAAAAGGGCTCCTGGCTTTTTGTAAAAGAAAGAATGATTAATGAAGTTTTCTTGAGAAAATCCCTTGCTTGTTAGATGGGTCCCCTGTGAGAGGGTAGGCGTGAGGCCTGGTGTCTATTTATATTGTTCACATTTTATCCTCCTTTTTTCACTTTGCTTCAAGCCCATTTTCAACCGATTAAGGATCCCCGGCTTCCATAGTTCCAAAGTTGCAGGTTGTTCCCACCATGAATCAAGGTACGAAAGCTTACAATATGGTGGAATCCCTTGTCATCCTCAAGTTCATTCCCTGAGTGCATCGATTTTACTCAAGTTTATTAATTGCTGGGAGAACCCTCTTTAAAATCCTTTCAGATCTGTAATTATTAGATTTACTTAGCCCTAATCTGAGTGGTTTCTTAACCACAAAGATCTGCTTCTTTATTACTTTATTTAAATTCTAAATTCAAACTTTGTTTAGTCTTTTAAGTCCCCTACATAAAATTTTTAGTTCTTAAACAATGAGTGAATGCATGTGTTATTTCACTTAATCGTTCATTTAATCTTTACTAATTCTATTAGAAATACATCCCACGTCAGTTGTCTCACATCACGCTGCCAAGGTATGAAGGTCTCTCGGCCCTGCCGAGGTTTGTTAAATATATTTTACTTGGTGCAACCAAGGTACGAAGATCGCTTGGCCTGGCCGAGGATTTAAAAAGATTATATTTTACTTGGCATTGCCAAGGTATGAAGGTCTCTCAGCCCTGCCAAGGTTTGTCAAATATATTTTACTTGGCATGGCCAAGGTACGGAGATCGCTCGGCCCAGCCGAGAATTTAAAAAGATTATATTTTACTTGGCCCTGCCAAGGTACGAAGGTCTCTCGGTCCTACCGAGGTTTGTCAAATATATTTTACTTGGCACAGCTAAGGTACGGAGATCGCTCGGCCCGGCCGAGGATTTAAAAAAGATTATATTTTACTTGGTGCTACCAAGGTACGAAGGTCTCTCGGCCCTACCAAGGTTTGTCAAATATATTTTACTTGGCGCGGCCAAGATATAGAGATGACTCGGCCCTACCGAGGCTTCAAAGATTATGTAGCAAGACCTACTTCTTATTGCAGCTTTCAAGGAAAAGTAATCGAAATGAAAATTTTGTGAACCTTTGAAAGTTAAATTTAACGCAATGGACAGAGTAAGTTTAATGAGGACATACTCTTACTGATCATAAGCATGGAGATTATCTGAGTTACACATCCGAGAAATAGATTTTCCATTTAGGTCTTGGAGTTTGTAGGTGTCGGGTCCGATTACCTCCATAACTTGGTAGGGACCCTCCCAGTTTGGGGACAGCTTCCCTTGCTCCAGAGGCTTTGACATGGATGCTTTCTGAAGTACCGGATCACTTGGGAGGAAAGACTTTCCTTTGACTTTGGTGGAGTGATAGTGGGCCACTCTTTGTTGGTAGGAGGCCATTTGGATTCGGGCTTTCTCCCTGACTTCTTCAACTAAATCAAGATTGGTTCAGAGTCGCTCATTATTGGATTCCTCTGAATAGCCTTCCACGCGAGGGGAGGGGAGCTTGACCTCCACAGGGATAACAGCTTTTGTACCAAAAGCCATCTTAAATGGAGTTTGGCTTGTGGGTATCCTTTCAGTAGTTCGATAGGACAACACGTGGTGGGTGGAGCTCTTCTGCCCATCTGCCTCATGCCCGGTTGAGCCGAGCTTTAATCCCTTGCAGGAGAGTTCGGTTGGTCACCTCGGCCTCCTCGTTAGCTTGAGGATGTCCGATTGATGTCAGGTGATGAAGAATGCCATGATCCTCGCTGAATTTTAGAACTTAGGGTTATCGAATTGCTTCCGTTGTCAGTGATGATGGTGTGGGGAAGGCCAAAACGATAGATGATAGACCTCCATATGAAGTCCTTAGCCTGAGCTTCGGTTATCTGGGTGACTGCTTCGGCTTCGACCCATTTGGTGAAATAGTCTATTGCAACAAACAAGAACTTCCTTTGCCCCGTTGCGAGGGGGAAAGGGCCGAGGATATCCATTCCCCATGTGGCGAAGGGCCAAGGGATATAGAAGTCAGGTGAGCAGAGAGGAGCCTCTAGATGTTTGACTATCGTTAGCATGAATCACAGGCTCGGACAAGGTCATTAGCATCCTTCTGCATTGTTGGCCAATAATACCCTTGGCACAGCACTTTATGGCACAGGGCCCGACCGCCAAGATGATTGCCACAGATGCCTTCATAAACCTTCTGAAGAGCATAATCGGCCTTCGATGGTTGGAGGCATTTGAGCAATGGCATAGAGAAGGATCGCGTATACAGTCGATCATCAACCAAAACATAATGAGATGATTGCACTTTTAACTTTCTTGCTTCTTTTTTGTCAGTGGGCAGCAACCCTTCTTTGAGATATTTATGTAGGGGATCCATCCAAGATGGTTCGGAGTCAACCTACATCATCTGACCAGCATCGGCAATGCTGGATTTCTCTAGGACTTCCAAGTGGAACTTCCGCTCAAGGTCCATTGATTCCGTGGTCACTAGGCAGGACAGAAGGTCGACGCGCACATTTTCAGCCCTTGGGACCTGAACAATCTTAAATTCAGCAAAGCAGGAAGATAGATCGTGCACCTTTTGAAGATACCGAATCATGTTCGACTCTTGAGCTTCAAATTCTTCTTGCACCTGGCCCGCCACCAACTGAGTCAGTGTAGGCATGTAGCTTTTCAACTTTGAGCTCGCGGGTGATGCGGAGTCCGGCGAGCAGGGCTTCATACTCTGCTTCATTATTTGAGGCCAGGAAGGAGAAATAAATGCCATATTCGAAAGTTGCCCCCTCTGGACTGGTGAGGACTAGACCGGCACTAGAATTGCGCTGGAGGATCCGTCGGCATGAAGCAACCATGGAGCGCTGGGCTTTGGTTGTCCAGGGGTGTCCAAAGTAGAGCCATCTTTGGGTATGGTGCATTCAAGGAGAAAATCTACTAGGACCTAGGCTTTAATGGTCGGGCGAGGCTGATATTGAATGTCATGTTCACTAGCTCAACAGCCCATTTGGTCATTCTTTCTGATGCTTCTGGATGATGGATAATTGCCTTGATGGGTTGGTCGGTCAAGACTACAACAGTGTGTGCTTAAAAATTTGGTCGCAGCTTTTGGACCGATATTACCAGGGCCAGAACCATCTTCTCGACCCGATTGTACCTCGTTTCAGCATCTTTAAGCAATTTGCTGACATAATAAACTGGCTTTTGGACTTTGTTCTCCTCTCTAATCAGCACAAAGCCAACAACATTTTCAAAGAACGCCAGACTCAGTGTTTCCCCTGGTTTCGGACTGCTGAGGAGAGGTGGCGAGCCGAGGTATTTCTTGAGATCTTCAAAGGACTTCTGGCAATCTGGGGTCCATTGGAAATTCTTGGCCGAACGAAGCGCTTTGAAGAAGGAAAGGCACTTTTCGGCCGACCGAGCAATGAAGCGGCTGAGGGCCGCTATTATTCCGATGAGGCGCTGCACGTCTTTAATCGACCTCGGAGGAGCCATCTGCCATATGGCTTGGATCTTCTATGGATTTGCTTCAATGCCTTATTGAGAGACCATGAAGCTTAAAAACTTTTCGGAGTTAACCCTGAAAGCACATTTGGTCGGGTTGAGCTTCATTTGATACTTTCGAAGCTTTGCGAAGCTTTTCGCGAGGTCTTCCACATGTCAGGATGCCTCTTTGCTCTTCACTAGCATGTCATCAACATATACCTTCATGTTCCAACCGATTTGCTTCTTGAAGACTTTATTGACCAGCCTTTGGTAGGTGGCACATGCATTTTTCAAACCAAAAGGCATGACTCGATAACAATAAATATCTCGATTGGTAATAAAGGTAGTTTTTTCCTCATCCTCGGGCGCCATCCAAATCTTGTTGTAGCCCGAATAGGCATCCATAAAAGTTAGCATTTGGTGGCCTGAAGTCGAATCCATAAGCTGATCGATACGAGGAAGAGGGAAGCTATCTTTTGGGCAAGCCTTGTTGAGGTCGGTGAAGTCGATGTAGATCCTCCATTTTTCATTTGATTTTTTCACCATAACCACATTTGCTAGCCAATCGGGGTAATTGACCTCCCGGATGAAGTTGGCTTTGATGAGTTTGTCCACCTCCTCTTCGATGGCCTTTTAGTGCTCGAAGGTGAAGCTTCTTTTCTTCTACTTAATTGGCCGAAATGCCTCATCCATGCTGAGGCAGTGGACCAGGACATCCAGGTTGATCCCGGGCATATCCAACGCAAACCAGGCGAAGACATTAGCATTCTTCCGAAGGAACTCGATCAAGTCATGTCAAAGCTTTCCTTTCAGTTGTGACCCGACCTTTACAGTTCGGTCAGGTTGAGCTTCATCGAGGGGCACTTCCTCCAATTCTTCGGCTGGCTCTCCTCGTTGTTCGACGAAGTCCTCTCGAGCATCTAGCCCATCCACCTCGGGCTTCCTGGATTGAAGGTCGGTGACAAAGCAATGCCGAGCTATGATTTGGCTCCCCCGAATGACTCCCTCTCCCCATTCGGTGGGGAACTTCATGGCGAGATGGGGGATGGACACGACGGCTTTGAGAGATACTTGTCCTGGCCTACTGAGGATGGCATTATAAGGGGACCGAAGCTTGGTTACAAGGAAATCCATAAGCACAGTAGCTGATGCGTGTCGTAGCGCAACGATTTAAACACCTTAATTTCACTATTAGGATAGCGAGAGTAAGGGATCGATTCCACAGGGACTTTAGCGATTATCTTGAAATAATTTTATAAATTTAACTAAATAGATAACTAAGTAGATAATTAATAGTGCAAAATAATAAGATATGGTTTATCTTATTAGAGCACGGCTCGTACCCGTAGATCACGGCCCGTCTCTTTTAAGAATAAATCAGTCTAAATTATTTTCACTTAAATAGAATTTAATAACAATTTAACATGAATAGAAATTTTATTTCAATAACATCCAAGAGTGCATATTAAAATCTAAAATAGAAGAGTTTTAATTTCTAACATGAAGAAGGCAATAAAATAGCAATAAAATAAACCCACGATCCAGAGCTCCTGGGAACAGCAGCCGATCTCCACAAACCACGGACGGCCTCCTCCTCCACGGCACGGATAGAAATGGCACGAACAAAGCTCCTGAGAAGGAAGAACAGAGCTCCTTCCTTCTCCACAGCTGGAACGAAGTCTCCACGGTCAGAACTCCCTCAAACGATGAACGGAACATAGCAGAATTCTGACGGACGAACACAAGAACAAATCTCCTGGAATTCGCCACGGCACGATCGGATTCTTCTCCCGGATGCAGCGCGCTAGATGGATGGCTTCCTTGGAATCCCTTTTGTGCTATTTGTAGAGGCCCCGGACGCGGCCTTGACGTGGCGAGGAATCTGTTTCAAAACAGAGAACACAGTAGAAGCAAGGAAAATAACAAAAGAAATCTAGATAAATAATCAATAAAATTCAAAGTCCTTCTAAAGGAATTTAATTCTCTCAATTTGATAACTTCCAATCTAATCTATTCCTTAATTGGTGGAGGAAACTATTAGAATTTGAATGAAGAAGAATCGGCGGAGCTGAGAAAACGATGAAGTCGGCACTTGGTTTGCCGACTTCACTTTAAAATCAGTGCTAAAACAGATAAATCAATGAAAAATCAGTTTCGAGCTCATCTTAAATCCGATTTGAGTGCCGTTTGCATCATTAAATCCCTAAAATCGAGCTCTTTAAGTTGATAAGATTTTATCTAAAATATATATAAAATATTAAAATATTAAATAATAATAGGTACATTAAATTATTAATTAATAGGTTTAATGATAATTATTTATACGTTTATCACTCCCCCCAACTTGAATCTTACTCGTCCTCGAGCAAATAAGAAATTTAGAAATATGTACCAAGCTAATCCAAAAATTGATAGTTATCTTATAGTTCTTTTATTTAATTTTTTTTTTAAGATCATAAGGGAGGTACTTCATTGGATTATTAAATTTTTTTTTTAGTGATAAAGTGTAGTCCATAAGAATTTATAGAAGTCTTTCTTCACCAACTTTCCACTTCTCTAATTAAGTCTTCTAACTTAATTTGGGTTGGGTGTAATGTCTTTTGTAATTTGGTTCTTTATTTATTTATTTATTTATATGTAAAGTCAGTGCAATGTCCTAACCCCTTGCTTTCTAATTAACCCTTGTAGTGAGCTTTAGGCCAATGGCTCCCAAACCAATTGGTTTTAGGGCATTAGGTGTAAAACACCCCTCAGACTTACTGACTCGAGTTAAAAAGGCTTTAGGTAGGACTGACTCTATTTAGGTTCTTTTACATTCCCACCTTTTTACGCGAACAACATCACTTTCTTAGGTGATGGGGCCCGGTTACTCAGTGAAAAATGCTAAGAACCTAATCTATTAACTTTAAGAGATATTTTTTTTTTTTTTTTTTTTTTTTTTTTTTAGAATAACATTTTCACCCATACCCTTATTAAGTAGATTGTACTATTAAGATCAGTGGTCAGGAGGGTCTGAAATTATTCTAAAAATTATTCTGGGCTAAACCCTACCTTTTATTAGGTTTTCTTAATAATTTATTTCTCAGTATTTCAATAATAATAATAATAATAATAGTAATAATAATAATAATAATAATAATCTAACTATTAATTCATTAATAGACTGCTTGATTAACTTCAAATCGAGACACATCTTATTATAGTTTTACTTGAGGATTTATTTATTCTTTTTCCTCCCCCTAACTTAATTTCCATTGTCCCTAATGGAAGAAAAATTAATTAATTACAAGGAAAGATACTACCTGGTAGAGTATTTGAAGGTTGGAAGTTTCATTGTTGCCATCTTCTTTCAATCTGCTTCTGTTGCTTTTCTCTGGTCATACTAAAAGAACACACTAAAAGAACAGAAAGTTAAAAATAACTAATAACCTGGGTTGCCTCCCAAGAGCGCTAAGTTTAAAGTCTTCAGCCAGACTGTGCTACTTATTATGATAATGTTGGGTTCACAAGATCAATTGATTCAACAATTTCTCCATCATTAATTTCTTCTATATATGGTTTCAAACATTGGCCATTTACTTTGAATATATTTCCTTGCTTGGGGTCTTTAAGCTCTACAGCTCCATGGGAAATACTTGAGTTACTATAAAAGGTCCATTCCATCGTGAACAAAATTTTCCAGGGAAAAGGTGTAATCTTGAATTGTAAAGCCATACTTTTTGATTTGGTTCAAAAATTTTTCTACTAATAAATTTGTCATGATATGCCTTGGTTCGTTCTTTATAAATTTTTGAGCTCTCATATGCCTCATTTCGTAGCTCTTCTAACTCATTCAATTGGAGTTTTCTATTGACACCTGCATTTTTTATATCATAATTAAATTGCTTGATAGCCCAAAATGCACGATGTTCTAATTCTACAGGTAAATGACAGGCTTTTCCAAATACGAGCCTGTAAGGAGACATTCCTATGGGAGTTTTAAATGCAGTACGATAAGCCCATAATGCATCATCCAAACGTTTGACCAATCTTTCCTATCAGGTCTCACTGTTTTATCAAGGATATGTTTAATTTCTCTATTTGATATTTCAACTTGGCCACTAGTTTGGGGATGATAAGGTGTAGCTACCTTATGAGTAATTCCATATTTGTTCATTAATGCTTCAAAGTGTCTATTCGTGAAATGTGCACCCCCATCACTAATTATAGCCCTTGGGCATCCAAAACGACTAAGGATATTATGCTGAATAAACTTGATTACAACTTTATGATCATTGGTTCGAGTTGCCATGGCTTCAATCCATTTTGACACATAATCAACTGCCACTAGAATGTATTCAAATCCAAAAGAGGAAGGAAATGGGCCCATAAAATCAATACCCCATACATCAAAAATTTCTACAACCAAGATAGGGTTTAGGGGCATCATGTCTTTTCGAGATATATTTCCTGTTTGTTGACATTGGAGACAATTACGGCCAAATTCATGTGCATCTTTAAAAAGAGTTGGCCAATAAAACCACTTTGCAGTACCTTTGCTGCAGTTTTCTTTTCACTAAAATGTCCTCCACATGCAAGAGAATGACAGAAGTTAAGTATACTTTTGAATTCACTTTTGGGAACACATCGCCTAATCACCTGATCTGAACAGTACTTAAATAATTCAGGGTCTTCCCAAAAGTAATATTTGATTTGTGAGAAAAATCTATCTTTTTCTTGTTTTGTCCAGTGGGAAGGTACTTTTCCTGTTGCCAAATAATTCACAATGTGGGCAAACCAGGGAAGACTGCTATGGAAATTGAAAACAATTGCTCATCAGGGAACCTATCTCTGATTATTTCTTTATTGTATTCCACTGAGATCCTAGAGATATGATCTGCTACCATATTTTTAGAACCCTTCTTATCTAAGATTTCTAGATCAAATTCTTGTAGTAGTAGGATCCATCTAATCAGTCTGGGTTTTGTATCCTTTTTTGATATAAGATGCCTCAACGCTGCATGATCTGAATAAACTAAAACTTTAGACCCTAACAGATATGATCTAAACTTTTCTAGGGCAAACACAACTGCTAGTAATTCTTTTTCAGTGGTAGTATAGTTCATTTGTGCATCTGAAAGAGTTTTGCTAGCATAATAAATTACATGGGGTTCTCGATTGAGTTTCTATCCTAGAACTGCTCCTACAGCATAATCAGAAGCATCACACATGATTTCAAAAGGTATGGTCCAATCTGGGGGCTTGATAATTGGTGCAGTGGTCAAAGCAGTTTGAAGAATGTTATAGGCTGTTAGACAATCTTTATCAAAATTAAAAGAACTATCCTTGGTCAACAATTACACAATGGTCGAGAAATTTTACTGAAATCTTTGATGAAACGTCTATAAAAACCAGCATGACCAAGGAAAGATCGTACT
Source organism: Calamus simplicifolius (assembly GCA_900491605.1). Taxonomy (NCBI): domain Eukaryota; kingdom Viridiplantae; phylum Streptophyta; class Magnoliopsida; order Arecales; family Arecaceae; genus Calamus; species Calamus simplicifolius. The sequence goes on along the minus strand of UESW01001975.1, from coordinate 203,448 downwards.
TGTTTAACTGAGGTTGGGGGTGATAGATTTGAGATCAATTCAACCTTGGCTTTATCAACCTCAATACCTCTCTCTGAAACAATGTGTCCAAGCATAATTCCCTCACGAACCATAAAATGGCTCTTCTCCCAACTTAGGATTAAATTCATTTCCATACATCGTTTCAGTACCTTAGTCAAGTTCTCGAGGCAGCTATCAAATGATGCACCAAAGACTGAAAAATCATCCATAAATACTTCCAAAAATTGACCAATCATATCAGAAAATATGGCCATCATACATCGTTGAAACGTGGCTGGTGCATTACAAAGACCAAACGGCATACGTCTAAAGGCAAATGTTCCAAAGGGACAAGTGAAGGTGGTCTTTTCTTGATCTGCAGAAATACTGGGACTTGATTGTATCCTGAATATCCATCTAAGAAACAAAAGAAACTTTGTCCCGCTAGCCGTTCTAGAATTTGATCGATAAAAGGCAAAGGAAAGTGGTCTTTCCTAGTCACGGCATTCAACTTTCGATAATCTATACACACTCTCCAACTAGTTGATGTGCGAGTAGGAATTGATTCTCCCTTTTCATTTTTAATCATGGTAATACCCAATTTTTTAGGTACTACTTGGATTGGACTGACCCATTGGCTATCTGAAATTGGATAAATGATACCAGCATCAAGCCATTTTACTACTTCTTTCTTAACAACATCCCTCATGTTTGGATTTAGCCTTCGTTGCATGTCTCTATGTGGTTTGGCTTCAATTTCACTATGAATATGGTGCATGCAAACGGAAGGGTCAATTCCCTTAATATCAGCTATTGTCCATCCAATCGCCTCTTTATGTTCTTTAAGTACATCTACCAATTTATCTTCTTGCTCAGAGGTTAGGGTAGATGCAATGATTACTGGAAGGGTATCATTGGGTCCAAGGAATGAATATTTTAAGTTATCTGGAAGAGGTTTCAATTCTAGTTGGGGTGGTTCTTCCAAGGATGGTATTAAAGGACTTGGTTTAGTTGGAAGTGGTTCATATTTTATAGTCCAAGGCGGGATGGTGTCGATCTTAGGTGGTTCTAATAACATGTTTATCTCTTTGGTATACTCATCAACATCAAAGTCATCTATTCCAAAATGTGTAAGACATGTTTGTAAAGGATCCGAATCAATCAAACTTTGGAATTTCTTATCTACTACTTCCTCTATCATGTTTACTTCATTTAATCATACACAGGTGGTCCTTGGGAAGCATTAAAAATATTTAATCTCATCTTCTTGTTTCCAAAAGATACATCCATCACACCTGTTCTACAATTTATACATGCATTAGCAGTAGCTAGAAAAGGTCTTCCAAGGATGATGGAATTTGGTTAGGATTACTGCTAGATTCCATATCTAACACAAGGAAGTCGACAGGAAAATAGAATTCATCCACCTTTACTAATACATCTTCCAATATTCCACGAGGTTCTTTGACTGATCTATCTGCCAATTGTAGTGTTACGTAGTGGGTTTCAACTCTCCAAATCCAAATAATTCATATACTGAACTTGGAAGAAGGTTTACACTCGCACCCAAATCTAATAATGCTTTCTTGATTGTGAAGTTTCCTATGACACATGATATAATTGGGGTACCAGGATCTTTTAGTTTGGGTGGGGTTATTTGCTGAACAACTGAGCTGACTTGCTCAGTCAAATGTATCTTTTTTGGTATTTGTATCTTGGCTTTCCGTTTTTGTGTGCATAGATCCTTCAAAAATTTAGCATAAGCGGAACTTGCTTGATAGCATCGAGAAGAGGTAAGTTTATTTGGACTTGCTTAAATAACTCAAGCATCTCATTCATCTTTATATTCTTCTTATCTGAAGGCAAAGGAGATTCTAAAGCACTAGGGAATGGGGCTTTAGGTATGATTGCTTGATCATTGAATTCCTTTTCTTTTTCATTTCTTCTCTCTTCTGGTTTAGCCACTTCTAATTTCTGGGATGGTTCAGGTGGGTTCAATGTTTTTCCACTTCTGAGAGTCATGACTGATTTAGCATGTTCTGAGAATTTGTCAGGACTATTGGAACCTTCAGCCATGAATTGTCCTTTCGGGTTATCGATAGGCTGACTAGGTAACTTACCCTCCTCCCTTCTACTGAATGCTGTGGCTAATTGACCTATCTGAGTTTCTAGTTTTGCAATAGATTGTGTGTGGGAGTGAAGGATTTGAGTATTCATTTCTAGCCCTTTCAATGCTTGTAACACTTTGTCTTCAAAAGTAGGCTGATTATTCGGTGGAGGTTGTGGGATGTTTGGATATTGTGAATATGGCATGTTTCTAAAATTAGTTTCTTGATAATTAGGTCTGATCGATGAATTGACTACAGGTTGAGGTTTCCAAGAAAAATTTGGATGATTTCACCAGCCAGGATTGTAAGTATTTGAAAATGGATCATTTCCTGTTCTAGGAGCTAATCGGGTTTGGGCTTGGTGGGCTTGCTCTTGAACAAGTTCAGGAAATTGGTATGCAGCTGGACATTCACCTATAGAATGGGTTGGACTCGAACAAATTATGCAGACCTCATGTAATTGAGTAGATGGGGAAGAGATGTTTCCAACTTGTAGAATCCGGTCAAGTTTATGGGATAATTCATCTACCTTAGTATAGATATCTGTAGAATGACCTATTTCATATATTTCACCTCTTTTAGGTTCTACGGGAGGGTCTCGACGAGCAACTGACATATGATGTAATGAATTCTCACTCAATGTCTCAAAGAGTTGCCAAGCCTCATGTTCATTTTTTAACATAAATGTCCCACCACATGAAGCATCAACCATTTGCCTATGCTTTTCTGATAATCCATCATAAAAGCACTGAACCAGTTGCCATTTGGGTATAGCATGATGTGGACATTTTCTAATTAGTTCTTTAAATCTCTCCCATGTCTCATGGAACATTTCTCCATCTATCTGGGAAAAACTTGTTATGGCTTTTCTAATTTGATTCGTTTTTCCTATAGGAAAATATTTCTTAAGAAATTCTCTCTGAAGATGATCCCAAGTTGAAATTATAACAGTGTCTAATGAATTTAACCAATACTTGGCTTTATCTTTTAGGGAAAAAGGGAATAACTTAAGCCTAAGTGCATCATCAGAGAAATTTTGAATCTTGACAGTTGAGCAAATTTCCAAGAATTCATCTAAGTGTTTGTAGGGATCCTCATTTGTAAGTCCATAGAAAGATGGTAACATTTGGATTACACTTGACTTAATTTCATATTGGGCAGCCTCTACTGGAGGCACTTGAATGCAGGGAGAGTAGTATACCTTGAAGGAGTGAAATACTCTTTCAACTGTCGTGGTTGATTATTTTCGTTATTAGGATCCATAATTCTGAGTCTGTTTGCTCTAATAGTTCTTTCTATCTCGGGATCTAAGGGTATAAGGTTGGGCTGCAACGATCGGCGACCAAGCATACACCCTACCAATGACTCTAAAGCAAATAGTTTTATTATTTATTTATTTATTATTTTTGTAATTAAGTTTCTAATTTCCTAATAAATTATGAGATGTCAATGAAAAATTTTAAGTTTTGCAGAAAATAAATTCACCTAAGTCAATCTATAGCATAGAAATTAAAATAATTATTTTTTTATATATTTTTTTTATAAATTTTTTTAATTAATTATGTTTTATGGAAGATGTCTTAGGGTTTTATTTTAGGGTTTTATTTAGGTAAGTTAATTAAAAGAAAATTTTGATTAGGTTAAAATTGGATTTGTGGCAAAAAGAAAGTAATAAATTTTTTTTAATGTTAAAAAGAAAATATGCAATTCTAACAATTAAGAAATAAAATAAAGCAGCAATAACTATTCAAAAATTAAGAGAAAATTAATCTAAATTTTTTTTATATTTTTATTTTTATATTTTTTTTTTAATTTTTTTTAAAATAACACACTTAAGTCCCCGGCAACGGTACCAAAAATCTGATGCGTGTCGTAGCGCAACGATTTAAACACCTTAATTTCACTATTAGGATAGCGAGAGTAAGGGATCGATTCCACAGGGACTTTAGCGATTATCTTGAAATAATTTTATAAATTTAACTAAATAGATAACTAAGTAGATAATTAATAGTGCAAAATAATAAGATATGGTTTATCTTATTAGAGCACGGCTCGTACCCATAGATCACGGTCCGTCTCTTTTAAGAATAAATCAGTCTAAATTATTTTCACTTAAATAGAATTTAATAATAATTTAACATGAATAGAAATTTTATTTCAATAACATCCAAGAGTGCATATTAAAATCTAAAATAGAAGAGTTTTAATTTCTAACATGAAGAAGACAATAAAATAGCAATAAAATAAACCCACGATCCAGAGCTCCTGGGAACAGCATCCGATCTCCACAAACCACGGACGGCCTCCTCCTCCACGGCATGGACAGAAACAGCATGAACAGAGCTCCTGAGAAGGAAGAACAGAGCTCCTTCCTTCTCCACGGCTGGAACGAAGTCTACACGGTCAGAACTCCCTCAAACGATGAATGGAACAGAGCAGAATTCCGACGATGAATACAAGAACAGATCTCCTGGAATTCGCCACGGCACGATCGGATTCTTCTCCGGATGCAACGCGCTGGATGGATGGCTTCCTTGGAGTCCCTTTTGTGCTATTTGTAGAGGCCTCGGACGCGGCCTTGACGCGGCGAGGAATCTGTTTCAAAACAGAGAATGCAGCGGAAGCAAGAAAAATAACAAAAGAAATCTAGATAAATAATCAATAAAATTCAAATTCCTTCTAAAGGAATTTAATTCTCTCAATTTGATAACTTCCAATCTAATCTATTCCTTAATTGGTGGAAAACTGTTAGAATTTGAATGGAGAAGAATCGACGGAAACAGAGAATTGAGTTGAGGAAACGATGAAGTCGGCACTTGGTTTGCCGACTTAACTTTAAAATCCATGCTAAAACAGATAAATCAATGAAAAATCAATTTCGAGCTCATCTTAAATCCGATTTGAGTGCCGTTTGCATCGTTAAATCCCTAAAATCGAGCTCTTTAAGTTGATAAAATTTTATCTAAAATATTATAAAAAATATTAAAATATTAAATAATAATAGGTACGTTAAATTATTAATTAATAGGTTTAATGATAATTATTTATGCGTTTATCACTAGCTATGCGGGGCCAAGTGCCAGCTTAAACTGTTAGAGTGATAACCCCTTCAGGGATTATGGAGTCGCCTGTGAAGCCTACTAAGGTGGACTCTACAGCCCGGAGGCTTTCTACCCGAAATTTAAATTTCTCAAAGGCATCAAAATACAAAACATTAACGGAGCTTCCACTATCAATTAAAATGTGTTGTACATCATAATTGTTCATGTTCAGGGATACAACCAGAGCATCGCCATGGGGGTACTGTACCTCCCAAAGATCTTCATCAGAAAAAGTAAGCTCATCAACCCGAGCCTTCTTTGGAGAGTTTTCTTCCTCACCTGACCAAGACGATGGGGAGCCAGCCGCCGCTATCACATTAACATTGCCGATAACCGGAGGATTCAATGGTGGGAGCTGGCAAGACTCGGGCTGGCGATCCCCCTCATTGTTTGGCTTGGGGGGCCCTCTAAATCGATCTAGTCTGCCTCGTCGGATCAACCGCTCAATTTTATTTTGGAGCTGCCAATAGTCCTCGGTGTCATGTCCGTAATCTTGATGGAAGCGGCAGTACTTGGTTACGTCCCTTCAAGTTGCATTGCCTCGGAGAGGAGGAGGCCGAGGGATCTGACGTTCAATCTCCATTAGGATTTGTGCTCTTGGCATGGTGAGAGGAGTGTAGCGGTTGAACCTTCGAGATGGACTCCGGGTTCAGTCTCGAGGTGGCAGTGGAGTATCTCTCTAGCGGCAAGGTAGGCTTGCATGGCAGTAGGCTCGATGCTTATCCGTGCCCTTCGCCTCCTTCTTCAGTTGCTCGACTCGGGCTAACCTTCTTGATTTTTCAACCCTGGCATACTTATCTGCCAGAGACATCATATCTGAGAGGCTCTTTGGGTAGTTAACCTCCAGAGCTAAGTAGAAATCCCCTTCCTTTGACACTCCTCCAGCCAAGGCAGACATGGCTACTTGCGGTTGAGGTGGTCGACTTCTAGGAGGGCCGTATTGAAACGACCAAGGTAATTCTTCAAGGACTCCCCCTCTCTCTGCTTGACCTCAGAGCGGGAATCAGATCTCCATCACTGGCGATGGCTGCTGACAAACTGGATGATGAGCAAACAGCTCAGCTCGTCGAAAGAATCAATGGAACCTGGCTTCGAGCTATTAAACCAGGTTCGGGCAGATCCCCTAAGGGTAGAGGGGAAGGCTCAGCACAGCATCGTATCCGATGCTCCATGGAACATCATGATGGATCTGAAGTTGCTCAAGTGGTCATCGGGATCAGTGGATCCATGGTAGGGCTCGATGGTGGAAAACTTGACGTGGGGGGGAATCACTTCCCTCATGATCCTCTCAGAGAAGGGAATACCCTGCTCTGCCTTTGGCTGGGACGAAGGGGCTTGTCTGACGGCATCCAACTCTTGACGCCATTCTTGATGCATCTCCTGCATCTGTTACCTAATCTCTTCATCCAAAGTGGTAGGAGGGATTGGGCGATGGGAAGACGGCAGCGGTGTTGAGTCTTGGGAAGATATCGAGGAAGGAGAACGAACCCATCGAGATCTGAGCGGGCTCTTTCCCCCAGCCCGCTGCGGCACTGGCCTTGCCTTCGCGGGCCGGTGATAATAATCCACCGCTTTAGGCGGATTGGAAGAAGAGATCACTAGTGGAACAGGGGCAGCAACCTCTTATAAAGCTGTGGAGCAGGAATGGCTGGGCAAGGATCCCCTTGGAGTCCTTGGACCACTTGGGTCAATTGTCTGGACCTGCTAGGCCAGAGTGGCAAACTAGCCCAGCGTTACCGCTGTTGCCAGTGGCGAAGGAGTCTCAGCTGGTGGTGGTGGCAGAGGGGCCATACTGCTAATTGGGTCGGGCTTCTGAGAGGCGGCCTGATCTTTTGCCTCGGATGTGGCTCTCTTCCGATTGGCCATTAAGGATGCTTCTTCTGGTTTCTGAGTCTTGTCTCCTGGGTTACAAGTTTATGGAACTTGAGAGCCCTTCCTCTAATGCCAATATGTTGCCGCAGA
>UESW01001975.1:171789-189845 GCA_900491605.1 Calamus simplicifolius | reverse complement strand
TAATGTCACCTATCATTTACATCAAAGTAAGAGTTAGTGAAAATTAATATTAAATTAACTGAATAATTACTAGAAATGCTTACTTGTTAGCCTAACTTGTTTCCCACTAGTGAATGTAGTGAATATATTTGCTTTCAAATGCACACAAATTTATCAATCACTTGTCTTTCAAAATATTCATCCGCATACAGTAACAAGTATTATGAATGGATGCCTATCAAGAATTCATCAGCCTACAGTAACATATTCACTTCCACTGAGCAAATAGGTTTAATGGATCAATTAGTATTCTAAGGGCCTATTTGGACATCCAATCACCTAAATTTTGATAATTATAAAGCAGCTGGCAGTTGATGAGTAAAGGTAAAAAGGAAGACTGAAGTCAAAATATAGATACGTACACAAATTATTTCAAAACTTATTAGAGAATTTCTAGAACCAAAATAATCATCAAGGAAAGAAACTAGTTCCACAAATATGTTATCTACAGATTAATGCCAGATTACCTTTTCCTCAGAACTATGCCCACACTGCATATAACAACCGCTTCGAAGACCCAAAGCCAGCTGAGGAAATGACAAATAGTTTGTCCCCTGGTGCTTGGCAGAACACCATATACTTTGGGCCAATAAGCTACAGTTGAACTACCTCTCCATGAATATAGAGGTGGGCACTGGGCCGTGCCGCCCATGGCACGGCACGGCCCCATACTGCTACAGTACCGGGCCGTGCCGGCATGGCCCAGTGAACCGTGCCATGCCGGGCGCAAAAAATTTTTCTGTTGGCCCAGCACGGCACGGCCCATGATGGGCCTGGGCCGGCCCGCCGTGCCAGGCACGGCCCATGCATGGCTCAAATAAAAAAAAATTATAAAAAATATTTTTTTTTGATAAATTAAAAAATTATTAGGAATAAAGAAATTTTATTAATATAAAGCCACCTTACATGTGGAGGGTTTGGCATATACCCCTACCAGTTTATTAATTTAAAATCAAAATGGTACAGAAAAGAGGGGGCTAGGCCTGACCTTCAGAACATAATACAATAAGCAAGGAGAAAAAATAGAAAGAAACAAAAATAAAGATGATTACTTTAAGTTTTTAACAATTTTAAAAATAAAAATATACAATTATAAAAGTAGAAATGACTCACTCATCAGTCATCAGCAGTATTTGTGTCATCGTCATCTTCGCTGGTTAAGTCAGGTCCACCTTTATCTTGAAGCCTCGCCTCAACATCCAATCAGTATTTGAAGCAGATAAGCTTCTCAACTGTCTCGCTAGTCATCCTACTTCTCTTTTCGTCTAAAATATGTCGACCTGCATTGAAAGCGAATTCCGATGCTACTGTGGACACTGCACAGTGCAATGGCAGATATAATAGGATATTAATTTTTAACACTCTTTCACCAAGCTAATAATCTAGACTTTCTATTTGATCTTCATCATATGCAGAATGAAGATCGTTTCGTAAATAAAATTCCAATTCATTACGTAAAGATGAAGAATATGAAGAAGATGATGAAGCATGTGCGTGTCTTCTAATGAATGAAAAAATAGATGACAAACGAGATCTAGAAGAAGAAGCAGAGCTTTGAGCATGTATTCTAGATCCATAAATTTTATCATATATAAATAATAAATATCATTAAGAAGTCATGTTGCCTCATCTTTAGCAGGTTCAGGATTTGATTCATGTTTTCACAATATTGATCAATTTAAAAAATTACACCATTTAATTTAACTCTAGGATAAAAAATAGCAGCTAAGTTATGCAATGAACATATCCTATTCCAATATTCATTCCATTTAGTTTTCATATTATGTATAATATGCATTAAAACTTCATGATATCTATATTCTTTAATTTTTTCACTAATTATATATGCTTTTTGTAAAAATAAACAAGAAGTTGGATAATAAATACTTGAAAGAATATTTGTAGCATCATAAAAAGTAACCAAAAAATCTTCGAAAATTTTACCTTGATTCCAATCAGCTTCAGTCAACGTAAATCCTAATCCACGCTCATTAATATAAGCACTTAATAAGTTCTTATATGGATATGCATCATGTATCATGGCATAGGTACTATTCCAACGAGTTATTACATCAAGTTTAATTTTTTTAAAACATTTACCATGATCTACACATAATTATTTAAATTCTTGAAGTCTTGACCTTGAAGCATTAATAAAAGAAACTGCATTTCTAATTTTTGAAATAACCTCTTAAATTATGTTCATGCCAGATTGAGCAGAAAGATTTAATATATGACATGCACATCTAATATAAAATAATTGTCCATCTAAAATGGGATGCAAAGAGTCGTTTAATAATGCAACAGCAGAATTATTATTAGATGCATTATCAAAGTAATTGATATTATTTTATTATTAATATTATATGAGCATGCGGTTTGATAAATAATATTTGAAATTTGTTGTCCTGAATGCAGAAAATCAAAAGCACAAAAGCATAATTCGTTTATTTAATTGCCAATCATTATCAATATAATGAGCAGTAATAGAAATAAAACAATTACTACCTACAGATGCCAACCAAATATCAGAAGTTAAAGAAATTCTAGCATTTAAATTTGAGAGGCTTTCCATTAAACTTTGTTTCATTACTAAAAAGTTTGTCATAGCTACTCTTCTAAAGGTACGCCTACTAGTTCTTTTATAAGCAGGTTGTAGGCCTAATTGAACATATTTTCAAAATTATAAGATTCAGATAAACTAAAAGGCAATTCATCTTGAACTATCCATCTTACCAGTAATTTTTTTTGATTTTGTAGTTATATGCAAAATTGCCTACAAGTAATCCCTCTTGTATATTAAGGAGTCCTTGCTGACTGGAATCATGCATCCTATGACTCTCTTGATGTCTTCTTAGATGCCCTGTTCCCCTAGTACTAGAACAATTATAAAGTTTTGCACATTTTTACATTTGCTTTATAGACTCCATCAACCATAATTCTATCGAAATCAATCCAAACATTACTAGTCCTCTTACGAGAAGAGGTTTGAACTCACTGACACTAGCTCTAGATGGAACTTGGAGTTGGGATTGGGGTTGGGGTCCTTGGGGATTAGTTTCCTCACCCTTAGAAAAAGCGTGCATGTTAAAATTACTTTCGTTAAAAGATGCCATATCTAATATTTTTAATTAATAAATGCAAAAAAATAAAAACTAACCCACAAAAAGGAATTGAGAAAAGATCAGAGGTGGAGGCGTGGAGCCAAGATTTGTGAGCTTCCTCTTGGTTTCTCGCCTCTCAACAAGAATTGACCTTGTAGCACTTGACTACTTGCTTGAGCACTTGCCACTTGTAAGAACACTTGCAAACTAAAAATTAAATTGCTAATCTACTAGAGCACTTGCTAGAAAAGAGAAATAGTAGTAATAGAGGAGTTGATTTGGTGTGGTAAGAATGAGGGAGAGTTCATCTATTTAAAGAATTTTTAAATTTTTTTTCCCAAACTACCCTTTGACATAGCCGTTATATGACTATTGGGAGGGGTAAAATGGTCTAAACCCCTCCCAACAATCTTTAATGGCTATATAGCCATTAAAAACGGCTTGCTGGTGCCGGGCACCAGTCTCCAGCAGGTGTCTAGGCCGTGCCTAGGCACCACGTGGTGCCCAGGCCGCCGTGCCATGGCACGACCCATCAGCACAGCCCAACTGGGCCGTGCTGGACACGGCCCATCACGGGCCATGCCAAATTTAAAAAATTTTTTAATGTGCCATGCCTGGCACGACCCATTTGTTAATGGGCCATGCCAGGCACGGCACAATAATTCTTAAGGCACGGTGGGCCTGGGCCGTGTCTAGCACGACACGGCCCAGTGCCCACCACTACGTGAATATATAATAAACATAATATACTTTAAATTGGGCACTTACAAGATCCAAGGTTGGGTCACTTGCCATGTGGAGAATAGTGTTCACAATGAACAAGGGCTCCAAATACTCACTAGATTATCCAGTTCAATGCAATTGAGTCTCATATATTGCACTGGTGATCAAAGGTGAGGAACATATGTAGATTGGGCAGTCCTTGTACAACCAAATCTTTCTTCTCAAAAAAACAGAACTTTCTTAGCATATTAGAAACATCCTCAATAAGTTGACTGATACTACAAGAGTTAGAAAGGAGGAAAAATATATATAGTTTACATGGAAACCCTTGCCAACCAATGAAGAGAACAGAACAGAACCCTTAAACCACAATATTCAAAGTAAATCTAGACAGGTAGAAAGAAGGCTGAAACAAAAGAGTTTTTATAAGCCAGAAGAAATCTGGATATTGAGAGCAGAAACTACAGCCGAGGTGCATCACAAAATTTCTAAGAAAATCCACTATAGTACAAAATTTAATACCAACAATAAGAATCAAGCATTATCATTTCCTTCAAATTCTGTCCTAACCAAGGATACCATGTCATGTATGTCATCAACCGGTACAAAATTGAATAGCATTGAATGCGTATAAGTGTCATCATCTTCATCATCTTCCAACTGCTTTCCCATATCATATAAGTCCCTCGGTTTTGTTTTAATAATAGTAGCCCAATCTTTATCTTTTGCATCTTGTACAAAAAATACTTGACGAGCTTGAGAAGATAAAATGAATGGATCATCCTTCAATAAGGCACCAGTATGTATCAACCTTGTAAAATTTACAAGTGTAAATCCATTTGCATCCTTTTTAAACCCCTTGATGAGTTTATATCTACCCAATCACATCTAAATAATATGACTTTAAAGATTCCATAGTAATCTAACTCATAAATATCTTTTAGTGCACCATAATAAGTTTTTCCATCTGCTTCCACCATAACACCGCTATTATGTGTTTTTTTAAATTTCTCACGATCTTTAGTATGGAATTTAAAACCATTGATTATGAAACCATTATATCTATTGACAACTTTGTTAGGTCCTCGAGCCAGGGCTATTAATTCAGCTAAAAAATTTCTCTCCATCATCATTGATACCTAGAAAATAAAAAGGAATGTTAACATGTTATTTGATGCTAAATCTATCCATATATTCTCTAAGTATATGTCAAACCTATTTTCAAAGCCATTCAGGAAATAACTCGACTAACCATCATTGTTCAATCCTTGGATTAGGTCGAGTGCCATGATTAGCTTGTCGTTGAGACATTAAAAATTTGCTGCATAAAATTTACTTTATTCATTTAGAATAAAAAATAAGATATGATATTTAAATGTGAAATACAATAAATCATACTGACCTACAATAGTCAGATATTATTTCACTATGGAGTAACACATAACGATGTGCTTGTGCCATTGATTTATGATCTAATACAATAGTTTCAGTTTTTTCCAAGACTCTACCTGCAGTTGAAAACTTATACAATTCTGCGTTATGTATGAAATCAGTATACCGTTGAGGTCTATTAAATGTTGTCTCTACATCTTAAAGACAACTTGAACAAAATGTCAAACACTCTTCAGCAATATATCCTTCTGCAATCGAACCCTCTGGATAGGCTTGTTTCGTACATAATCTTTCAATCACACAAGGTACCTACAACATAAATTAATTTTTAAATATAGCATAATTATGATGCTACTTTTATTAAAAATTATAGTGTATCGGTCAGTAGGATACATCAGCCTCTATGTCATACTTCTCAATAGGATACATCCATCTATAATGTACCGGTCCACCAAGCTTAACTTTCAAAGCTAAGTGAATGAGTAAATGTATCATAATAGTAAAAAAATCCAGGAGAAAAAATCTTTTTCATCTGACAAAGTGTAATAGTAACATCAGACTCCAACTGATCAAGCTCTCCAGGATCAATAACTTTTGAACATAATGCCTTAAAGAATGATGATAGCCGAATTATAACTGTAATAACTTGTTTAGGCACTGATGATATTGAAGCTATTGGCAAGATATCTTGCATTAATATGTGACCATCATGACTTTTGCGATTAGAAATTTTCATATCTTTAAGATGCACACACCTTGAAATGTTTGATACATATCCATCAGGTACTTTAATATTTTTCAATACTGCAAGAAAATAATTTTTTCTTGAGGAGACATTGTATAAGATGCAGGAGGCAAATAAGTTATATCATTAGCAAGCATAATGGGATGAAGCTCCGGTCGGATACCCAATTCTTTTAAATCCAATCGTGCCTTCATGTTATCTTTGGTCTTTCCATCAAGATTCAACAATGTTCCAAGTAGATTATCACAAACATTCTTCTCTATGTGCATGACATCAAGATTATGCCGAATAAGATTATGTTCCCAATAAGGTAAGTCAAAGAAGATACTTCTTTTCTTCCATAAATGCTTGCTAGGCTGATTTGTACATGTTATCTGTACATCTTTCTCATTTCTTTTTCAAAAAAATTATCTGAATCTTCAAATACCTGTGCATCCATATTACTAATAGTCACTTCTTTTGATAATCCTTCTTGATCATTCCTCCCTCTTTTGTAGAAGACTTTGAGAATTTACTATATGTAATTGATGAAATCCATTTGTATACGAACATTAGTTCCAGAAGGTGGAATTGGTGCACATCCCAATTCTATGGTACCATCAAATAAATCTTTCTGAAAACGAAACGGATGATTTGGTTCTAACCATCGATGATGACCCATATAACAAAATTTTTCTTCATGTTTTAACCAAATTGAATGTATCGAATCTGCACAACAAGAACATACAACCCTTCCCTTTGTACTCTAGCCAGATAAATTGGCATATGCTAAAAAATCATTAATAGTCCATAACAAAGCTTCCCGTAGTTTAAATGTTTTACCATTTGAAGCATCAATTGCATCGACACCTTCCCATAACTGTTTCAATTCCTCTATTAAAGGTTGTAGAAAAATAACAATATCATTTTCTGAACCCTTATCATCTGGAATAACCATTGACAAGATAAGTGAGGATTGTTTCATGCACAACCATGGTGGCAAATTGTATGGTATTAGAACAACTGACCAAGTGCTATATGTAGAATTTAGAGTCCGAAAAGGATTGAAGCCATCTGAAGCTAAACCCAACCGAACATTACGAATATCAGAGGCAAAATCAGAATGCCTAGTATCAAATACTATCCATGCTAGACTATCTGCTGGATGTCTCAACATTCCATCCTTCGTATGCCCTTCATCATGCCATCTCATTAATGAAGCTATTTTCGATGATGAATATAGCCTTTTCAATCGAGGAATAAGAGGAAAGTAACGCAATACCTTCGTCGGTTTTTTTGTTTTGTTCATTACATCATCCTCATCCTCTTCATGAGTTGTCCATCGTGAAGATCCACAAATATTACATGACTCTCGATCAGCATTTTCACCATGATATAACATACAGTCTTTCGGACAACTATGGATCTTTTGATATCCAAGATCCAATTTGTTAACAACTTTCTTTGCTTCATAATAAGAGGATGGTAAACCAGAGCCTTCTGGAAATGCATCCTTTAGTAATTTGAGGAGCATGCTAAAACTCTTTCCGGACCATCCATTCATATATTTTATATAAAATAAATGTATAAGAAAAGAGATCTTAGAAAATTTCAAACAACCCGGATATAATTGTTCATCTGCATCTTTAATTAAATTATGATACCAAGCTGACTTAGTAGTTGATGATTGCATCTGCTCCTCAACAAATGTTTGTTCCATAAATGTAGAACCATCACATATTCCACCCGTTTCATGTATATTAGATGAACCTCTAAAGTTTTGAACACCATGTCGAAAAGCATCTGTGATCAAACCTGTCATATCATCTCCTACAAGATTATCTTGCATATTACTAGATCCAAGATCAGACGAGGGTTGATTAATTAATATTGGCAACATACATTCTCCATGAAAAACCCACCGAGTATAACCTCTAGCAAAATCATTCCATATCAATTATTCTTCAATGGTTTGTGGATCTAGATAAGAACTGTTAACACATCGCAGACACGGACATGAAATCTTTCCATTCAAACTACTTTTATCCATACCAAATTTAATGAAATCACGAACTCCATCTAAATATTCTTTGATATTTCTTGATTTATTTATTCAACTTTTATCCATTTTAGGATAAATGATCGATAAACAACCAACTTTTATCCAATATCATACACGTATTTCATCATCACAAGTGTTCAACATTTAGTAGCAGGCATATGTCAAAATAAATAGTAATGTGATAAAAGGAACTATACTGTTCATAATATTGGCATAATCTGCAAAATGTTTTTATAAAAATAAAAAGAGGTAGCATAAATTTTTATTTGACAATTAACAAGGCATGGTAACAATACAAATCTTAGCTATACCTCATTAGATACTTGCCATCAAATTTTTCATTTGACAAATAATACATGTTTAATTTTATATTGCACTACACACAAAGTCAATTAAAAAATGATCATGAAAACATGATATCTATTATACGGTATCACTTATTAATGTTTATTCAACATAACAAAAAAAAGCTTTAGTGCTATGGCAACTTGTTGACTCTTATAACAAAGCAGACAACATCTCATCAGCATCTAAATTTAACATGAATTATCAGTGCCTTTTGGCCCACATGCCTAGGAAATCAGTATATAACACACATGCTTCTAGACAGAACATATAACAAATTCATCTCTAGGATGCCAAAATGCCATGGGACTACATATATGGTGCATATTCTGTACACATGAACATGGAAAATTGTATGATAATATCAATTACATTGATATTGGATTACATCTAACACTATATCTTTTCATTTGAAATAATAAATAGTATGAGAGATTAAAGACAAGCTTTGTGTGCTTGCATATCAAAAGACAAACTCCTATGTAATCTACATACCCTGTTACATAAGACAGTGAAAGGAAATCTCTTCTTCACTTTTTCTACCAAATCTTACTTGAATAGTAACTAACATGATCCATAGTGTAACACAGCAATACAAGAGGAATCCTAATCTTCAACACTAAAAAACTGTTCAGAAAAGAAAATCACATGTTTAAGGAAATGTTAAAGCAAGAGAGACTGGAAAGTTCTTTAATAAGTATGAGGAAGAGTAAGTCATTTGGGAGAGAGTGCCATCTGCAGCTGCTTAATGCAATTCAGAAGACCATAAGTTCAGATCAAGTGTCTAAGACATCTTTTTCTGTGAAAAAACAAAAACTGCTAGATTGTTTTTGCTGTGATGTGATCAACACAATTAGATTGTTAATCATAGTTGGAGTAATCTACTTTATATCTTGGTTGCAAGGAATCTAGTGCAGTGAAACTTACTGCTTCCTAGCTCAGATTTTACTTACAACAGGTCAAAGAATCACAACTTGCATCAAATTCCTTCAATTAAATACCCAGACAACATCCTAAATATGGGCCTACATTGAAATTTGAGGAACTCAGTGATTAGCCAAAAAAGGCAAGTCATGAGTTGGTGCAGCTAACATGTTATCGATACCTGAGATCATGCATTGTTAGTGCTGACTGAGGACAGCTTTCAGCAGGATTTTACAACTATTTATGTGGAAGAAATATTGGACCTTGAGAAGTCTTCAGGTGGTACTCAGTTGGGAAACATGGTATCAACATAAAAGAAAGGGATGAGTGAGTACCTGCGAAGCAGTATAATCTCCTAAACACATGCCAATACTAGACACCAATAACTAAAAGATACTACATAAAACAACAATGCTGGTCTGCTCCAACTTTAGCTGCGTGCTTTCAAACCACTTCTCCTTTGGCTTTGTTTCACCTGCTAGCTAGCTACCCCCACACAACACACACACACACAGAGGGGGGGGATGGGGGGTGGGGGGAGTGTTAGACCTCAATTTGACTCTTGAGGAATCTGATGTAGCCAATGTAAGACTTAATTTGCTTAAACATAATTACCTTCAGCCATTATTATTTAATGGTGGTAAGGAATCCGATCTTCCTGGTTTTCCTTTGGACTGCACGGGAGATCTTCCTTTCTTTAGGGATCTCGATTGATCTTCCCTTTCTCTTCTCGATGGATCGGTCTTCTAATCAACGAGCTCTCGCATTCTGATGGTGTATGCCTTCAGGATTGCTCTTGATCAGGGACTCAATTCCAATGCCTCCGCTTTTAGGTTTCTCTCTCGAGAATCTTAGGATCTCTCTCGAGAACCCTGTTCTAAAACCTTAGGATCTCTCTCGAGAACCATGTTCTAAAACCTTAGGATTTCTCTCGAGAACCATGTTGTAAAACCTTAGGATGGGTGCCCTTTTATACCCAATTCCTTCACCGCATGCCCCATCAAGCGAGCGTTCAGGTATTAAGGGAGGGGGGCTGTTATCACTTTAATAGGAGAAACGTTTAGTCAATAAAATAGGACCATTAATAAGACGGGTTATTACATTCTCCCACTTGGTCCGTATATTTTATCAACACTGAATAAGAAACTAAATACATGAATCATAGCGATAGGTCCTCTATAATTGAGTATTATCTTCTATGTATTACAATGCATTCAATTTCTTTACCACTATTCCAAATGTGACAACATAACATAATGAATAAACCATATGTTTATTCAGAGTCCAAAAGAAAAGTTTGTCATTTCTCAAAAGTCATATAACGTGTACACCTGAATGAGAAATAAACAAAAGATTGA
The DNA here is from genome assembly GCA_900491605.1 of Calamus simplicifolius. NCBI lineage: Eukaryota > Viridiplantae > Streptophyta > Magnoliopsida > Arecales > Arecaceae > Calamus > Calamus simplicifolius. The sequence goes on along the minus strand of UESW01001975.1, from coordinate 179,174 downwards.
AATAAGAGTTTCTTTGTACAAATTGTTATCAATACAATTATATCATGGAACCAACTCCCATTCTTATCACATGATCCTTAAACTTCTTAATTGGCATGCCTAGTCAAAGGATCAGCTATCATCAATTCAGTGCTAACGTGTTCTATGACCACTTTGTTCTCTTTAACACGTTCTCTTATGGCTAAATACTTAATGTCGATATGTTTACTTCGACTACCACTCTTATGGTTTTTAGCTAAAAATACAGCAGCTGAATTGTCACAGTACAGTTTAATTGGCCTAGTAATGGAGTCAACAATTCTAAGCCCTGAGATGAAACTCTTCAACCATACACCTTGCGATGTAGCCTCAAAACAAGCAACGAACTCCGCTTCCATAGTAGAGGTAGCAGTCAAGGTCTGCTTTGCACTCCTCCATGATATGGCTCCACCAGCTAACATAAATATAAATCCTGATGTTGATTTCCGAGAATCAACGCAGCCAACAAAGTCCGAATCTGAGTAGCCCTCTATCTCCAAATGATCAGTTTATTTATACATGAGCATGTAGTCCTTGGTCCCTTGAAGATACCTCATGACCTTTTTAGCAGCTCTCCAATGGTCTAAACCTGGATTACTCTGATATCTTCCCAACATTCCTACTGCAAATGCAATGTCAGGTCTTGTGCAAACCTGAGCATACATTAGGCTTCCAACAGCTGAAGCATATGGAATGTTGTGCATCTGTTCCCATTCAAGTTCATTTTTAGGGCACTGGTTCAAAGCTAACTTGTCACCCTTCACTATAGGTGCAACACTTGGTGAACAATTTTTCATCCGAAATCTCTCCAAGACTTTATTGATATAAGTTTCTTGAGACAATCCCAAAATGCCTCGAGATCTTTCTCTATGGATCTTAATGCCAATGACATAAGATGCCTCACTCATATCTTTCATATCAAAATTTTTAGAGAGAAATTGTTTCACCTCATGTAGCAACCCTTTATCATTGGTTGCAAGTAGAATGTCATCCACATATAGGACCAAGAAACAAATTTTGCTCCCACTAACCTTCTGGTATATACATTGATCCATGATGTTCTCTTCAAAACCAAAGGAAGAGATCACATCATGAAATTTTAAATACCACTGACGTGAGGCTTGTTTCAATCCATATATGGATTTCTTAAGTTTGCAAACCAAATGCTCACCATCACTAGAGGAAAATCCTTCAGACTGTTTCATGTAAACCTCTTCCTCTAGATCTCCATTAAGGAATGCGGTCTTCACATCCATTTGATGTAACTCAAAATCAAAATGAGCTACCAACGCCATAATTATTCGGAGAGAGTCTTTCTTGGATACAGGAGAAAATGTCTCCGTGTAGTCGATTCCTTCCCTCTGAGTGAATCCTTTGGCAACGAGTCTTGCTTTATATCTCTCAATGTTGCCTTGTGAGTCTTTCTTTATTTTGAAGATCCATCTACATCCAATGGCTTTTACACCATCAGGCAACTCAACAAGATCCCAGACTCGATTAGATGCCATAGATTCCATCTCATCCTTCATGGCATTGAACCACAAGTTTGATTCCTTAGAACTCATGGCTTGTGAAAACGTTTCAGGATCATTTTCGGCTCCAATGTTATAGTCAGATTCATGTAGATACACAACATAATCACTAGGAATTGCTGATTTCTTTATTCTAGTTGATCTTCTTAATGTTGTGTCAATGACCTCTTGAGGAGTATCTTGCACAACTGATTGTTGATGAACAACACGATCTTCTAGATTACCATCAGCTTGTGAAATCTCAATGACTGGTTGTTGGGCACTTAATTGAGTTTGAGGAGTGCTATAAATAACAACCAATCCCTCACTTGAAGTGGAAGCTGGAATAACTGAATGATCTTTCTCAGAAGAAGCCAAATACTGAGATTGATCACTCCCACTGATCAAGTCATTCTCAAGAAATTTTGCATTTCTTGATTCCACAATCCTAGTACTGTGAGATGGACAATAAAATCTATAACCCTTGGACTTCTCAGCATATCCAATAAAGTATCCACTGATAGTCCTTGGGTCTAGTTTTTTTTTTCTTGTGGATTATAGACTCTTACTTCAGATGGGCATCCCCAAACACGTATATGTTGCAGACTCGGTTTCCAACCTTTAAATAACTCAAATGGCATTTTGGAACAGCCTTGGTTGGAACCCGATTCAATATATACGCAGCAGTTTTAAGAGCTTCAGTCCACAAGGATTTAGGTAACTTAGAGCTGACAATCATGCTCCTTACCATGTCCAATAATGTCTGGTTTCTCCTTTCAGCTACACCGTTTTGGTCAGGAGACCCTGGCATGGTGTATTGTGCAACAATTCCATTTTCTTCAAGAAACCGAGCAAACGGACCAGGTGCTTGTCCATTCTCAGTGTATCTACCATAATATTCTCCACCTCTATCTGACCTCACGATTTTAATTTGCTTGCCGCATTGTTTCTCTACTTCTGCCTTAAATACCTTAAAGGCATCTAATGCTTCGTTCTTATTATGAAGTAGGTAGAGATACATATATCGTGAATAGTCATCAATAAATGAGATGAAGTATCTCTGACCATACGAATCCATATCTGGGCTACAGATATCCGTATGTATGATCTCCAGTATTTCCGAACTTCTCTTGGCATTTTTCTTGGACTTGTTGGTTTGCTTTCCCTTTATGCAGTCCACACAAGTGTCAAAATCAGTAAATCAAGAGTATCAAGTACTCCATCTTTTACTAATCTTTTAATTCTCTCAATGGAGATATGACCTAATCTCCGATGCCACAAAATAGAGGAATTCTCATTTATAACACATCTTTTCATACCAGTTTGGGCGTGCATCACATTATAGGTGGTATTATTTTTCAGATTGATTTGGAAAAGATTGTCTGACAATGTACCATTTCCAATAAGCTTAGATTTATAAAATAAATCAACAGAGCTTTTATTAAAATTAAAGGAATATCCTGCTGGTACAAGCCTTGACACTGAAATCAAATTTCTAGAGAAACTTGGAATATAAAATGTCTTTTCCAAATCCAAAACAAAACCAGAATGTAAAATAAGTCTGCACGTTCCAATTGCTTCCACATGTGAACCCATCTTGTTTCCTGAATAGATGCTTTGTTCACTTCCAATGGTTTCCTTTGATTTAGAAAACCCTGCAAGGTATTTGAAACATGGATTGTAGAACCAGAATCAATCCACCATGTGTTATGACATATAACCAAATTAGATTCATGACATACGAATGAGGTTAGAGTACCTTCTTGTCAAGCCAAGCTTTGAATTTGAGACAATCTTTCTTTATATGTCCTTTCTTCTTGCAAAAGAAGCACTTGGACTCCTTCTTGTCTTCTGTATGGATGGATACTTTACCCTTTCCTTTGCGTTTGGCTTTGGGAGCTTTAGTCTTTCTGTGAGTGACTAAATGTGCACTTTCTCCCATTTCTAAAATCAGCCTCCCTTCCTCTTGAACACACATGGTCAGAAGTTCATTAATTGACCATTTGTCCTTATGTGTATTGTAAGATATTTTGAAGGGACTATATTGCTGTGGGAGTGAGCTCAAAATAAAGTGCACCAAGAAAGATTCTGACATCTCAACCTCTAGGGATTTCAACTGAGCCGCAATGTCCCTCATCTTCATGATGTGCTCACGCACACCTCCAACCGAAGTGAGCTTCATTGATGATAATTTTGTCATTAGGGTGCTAGCCATTGCCTTATCTGAAGACTCAAATTGTGCATCAATAGCCTTCAAAAGTTCCTTGACATTTTTGCACTCAGGAATTGAACCACGTATACTAGCAGAAATTTTAGTACGTATGAACATCATACTGAGGCGATTGGACCGTTCCCATCGTTCATACGCAACAATCTCAGCCTGAGTGCTAGTAGATGTAACTGAATGTGGTTCATCCTTCCTGATAGCATAGTCAATATCCATGCACCCTAATTGAAGAAGAATTCTCTCCTTCCATAATTTATAATTATCACCACTTAAATCGGGAATATCACATTTCATATCAGAAATATTAACAGGCAAAATAGCTGCATAAAAATAAAATCATGTTCATGTAGTTGAATTTGAGGCATATAACTTGATGTCATGTTTTACCAATGTAAACATGCAATAACATGAATCAATAACATACAATAACTACCTGTGGGCTAAGTTATTATACTCAAATAGACTCATTAGCTTAATGATGTGACTAACAAATTATATTCCTTTCTTAATTCCTGTGGGTAATTAAGAAAATAATTTGTTATCGCATCCTAATTAATTATATTAGTGCAACAAAAATTCCTGTGGGATAAGATTCATTACATTAATATAATTAGTCACAATTAATGTCATCTAACCTTATGTGATCTTTGCAACTTAATATATAATTTTGATTAATCAAAGATGCTGTGGCTACTTCTCAATTAATCAACATCATATTGATCACATGACATTATATGCATATAGATTAACCAATTTAGCATGATTATTAGGTAGTGATCTTAATCAACGTAACATTTCCAAATCAAGATCCGAGTTAGTCAAATTGGCCAGGCCAGTGAAAGAGAAGTGGGGGTCCCCCCGTTGCTTTTCTTAGGTCAGTCAACGGAACCAATTAAGTAACCACAATCTCTTTACCTTTCTAGACACCAACTGACCAATCAGACTTGAAAGGATTTGCACTGTGATTTTTATACTACCACCAAATTCATGCATAGAATAAAATCTAATATGCAAAACAGAAGATAACATTTCAATATCTATTTAATGAATTTTAAAATTATCATCTTAAGAAAAAATTTTTGTTAATTAAAACACGTCCGGCCGTAGCTCATTATTTCCTTGGGCCAGTCTATGCAAAACACCGTAGGCATAGAGACTCAGGAGACGTATTTTAATACAAAAATTTAAACTCAAGAAACAAATGATAAAATAAATCATGTTACATGATTTAATAAAACATTAAACAGATAATAAATGCATTTAAAATCCAACCAATCCAGATTTTAAATCCCGTGAGAGAACGGAAAGACAATAAGCGAGAAAAACGAAAACCGAAAGTTTTCTCTCCCTTTTTTAATATTTCACCGATGTGGTTATTGAAGCCACGTTTCCGCTGCATTTCTCTTCTTTAGTTTTTCTTTTCTTTAATGCTACGTTTCTTTTCTTTTTCTTTCTTTAATGCTATCTCTTTAATACCATAAAAAAGAAATCCGGGAAACCTTTAATGCTAGAAAGAAATCTTTAGTAGAAAAGAAAGAAGCCACGTTTTGTTTCCACAAAATCGGAATCTGAAATAGGTTTAATGGTTTCTGTCAATTCCGTGAACAAAGATAAGAACTGATCGAAACCAACCTGAGATCCGAAAAATTGAAAATGGAAAACATGCGGCATAAATTGCTTGAAAAGAGAAACTTGATAGAAATCTTCGCAAAATAAGGCAGAGGTTTTAACCTTGCTCTGATACCAAATGTAAGACTTAATTTGCTTAAACATAATTACCTCCAGCCATTATTATTTAATGGTGGTAAGGAATCCGATCTTCCTGGTTTTCCTTTGGACTGCACGGGAGATCTTCCTTTCTTTAGGGATCTCGATTGATCTTCCCTTTCTCTTCTCGATGGATCGGTCTTCTAATCAACGAGCTCTCGCATTCTGATGGTGTATGCCTTCAGGATTGCTCTTGATCAGGGACTCAATTTCAATGCCTCCGCTTTTAGGTTTCTCTCTCGAGAATCTTAGGATCTCTCTCGAGAATCCTGTTCTAAAACCTTAGGATCTCTCTCGAGAACCATGTTCTAAAACCTTAGGATTTCTCTCGAGAACCATGTTGTAAAACCTTAGGATGGGTCCCCTTTTATACCCAATTCCTTCACCGCATGCCCCATCAAGCGAGCGTTCAGGTATTAAGGGAGGGGGGCTGTTATCACTTTAATAGGAGAAACGTTTAGTCAATAAAATAGGACCATTAATAAGAGGGGTTATTACAGCCAATGGCTTCCAGCAGTACAGACGCAGTGTCAGTCTGCAAAAGGAGACCCATGTCAGATCTCTCCTTTATTTGAACGCCGAAGCAGAAGAGATGGCAGAAAATATAGATTTATAATTAATAACAAAACGACTGTAAGAGCTTTTATCAGTAAAGGGAACCGATACTGTAGAAAATACTGCTGAACTGGATGCTCCCTCATATGAATCTAAAAAGGCAGCATTGGTAGGGGTAATTAATACCTTTCCGAATGGGGAAACTAGCTGGTGAAGGGCTGTTATTCGATCCCCTAAATTCTCCTTCCTCACCTGAGAGTAAACAAGAGAAGACAACACCTCTAAACTGTCATCAGCTGAATTACCAAACTTCTGATCTTTATTCTGCTAGAAAACAATGCCATATATATGAATGTTTGCATGTCACTCAAACAATACAAATCTTAGCTATACCTCATTAGATACTTGCCATCAGATTTTTCATTTGACAAATAATACATGTTTAATTTTATATTGCACTACACACAAAGTCAATTAAAAAATGATCATGAAAACATGCTATCTATTATACGGTATCACTTATTAATGTTTATTCAACATAACAAAAAAAAGCTTTAGTGCTATGGCATCTTGTTCCAGTGAATGATTCTGTGTGCAACACGACTCATGGCAGGTACGAATAGATGAATGCCACTGTTTTGGATTGAGAAAATGAGAAGAAGAAGAAGGCCAAACTCCGATTGCAGCGAAAAGAGGTATAACTATCATTGAATTTATGGTGCAACGATTACATTTCATTTTTTCTGTCTCCTTCCACAGGCAACCCGTTAACAGGGCCATAATGGTCCTGACCCCTTGTTGCACCATAAGCTTGGTTGAGTGTTAACAAAACTAGAAGATATGCCAACTAACATCAATTGCTGAAGCATGACCTAGATAGGCAGTTGCATATCTAGTCAACCAAAATTCAAGATTCCCAAAACACTTCCAAGGGAGGCAAGAAATTGACCTCTGAACGAATTGATGGGAGGTATAATCCCTATAGATCAATGCACTGCAATAATTACATCAATTACTAAACACTACTTGTTGACTCTTATAACAAAGCAGACAACATCTCATCAGCATCTAAATTTAACATGAATTATCAGTGCCTTTTGGCCCACATGCCTAGGAAATCAGTATATAACACACATGCTTCTAGACAGAACATATAACAAATTCATCTCCAGGATGCCAAAATGCCATGAGACTACATATATGGTGCATATTCTGTACACATGAACATGGAAAATTGTATGATAATATCAATTACATTGATATTGGACTACATCTAACGCTATATCTTTTCATTTGAAATAATAAAT
>UESW01001975.1:159289-166789 GCA_900491605.1 Calamus simplicifolius | reverse complement strand
AGGAAGAAGATGGCGGTTACGCGTGCACAGAAAGCTTCCACCAGCTAGGCCACTGGACGCCTCTTGCAAGCTGAGCAGTCGGAGGCCAACCTCCCTATTCCACCTCCCGTAAAGCCACAGGTTAGCCAAGCTGATCGGCTCGATGCCCTGACTCATCAAGTGCAAGACCTGATGGCGGTGGTGCAGGGACTGCATGAGCAGTGCTCTACCACCATGCCTTTGCCACCTAACCCTCTTTGCCTCATGCGAAGGGTCATGAAGCTAGCCAGTCTCACCGTGGCAGGACCCCTCTGGAGGCCTCCACCGTGCATCCCCGAAATCTCATCACAAAGAAACTTCCAAGCGGCGATGATCTCCATCCCATCATTCCGACCGCTTTCCCAGGTGGTGTAGTGGGAAGGAACCAAAGCAGGTGCATTCCCTGCCCCGGCAACATTCTCCCTATTCGTCTTCTGAATCCTCAAAGGAAGACACCAACCGGACGATCACTCGTTGGGCTGAACAACAGTTGGACGAATACCATCAGCGGCTGAAGGAGCTTAGCCGCAGGATTACCAACCGCATGGGACATATTACGACCATCGCTCCCCACTATCTCACCGTATTATGAAGGAGCCAGTCCCACCTCGGTTTCCGTCTACCCCAGCTGGATCCTTATGATGGCACTGCAGACCCCCTAATCACCCGAAAATCTACAAAGTCCTCATGCAAGTCTAGGGGGAAATGGATTCTCTTCTCTGCATAGCCTTCCCAGCTACACTTCGAAAGGCTACACGTGCGTGGTATTCCCGCTTGCCATCACGTAGTATCCACTCCTTCCGATAGCTCGAGAGGTCTTTCTTAGCTCACTTTGATGTGTGCCGGAAGATCCCCCGGGTGGCTGATAGCCTGTTTGCCATCCAGTAGAGGAACGGCAAGACCCTAAAGGACTTTGTGGCTCGGTTCAAGAAAGATGCGCTTGAGGTTTACAATCTTGAGGACTCCGTGGCCACTCTGGCGCTGAAGCGGGGACTCCGCCCTTCCAGGTTCGCCTACTCCCTGGATAAAAAGCCTCCCAGCTCTTATGCTGAACTATTGAGCCGGGCACAAAAGTACATTCGCACTGATGAGGCAGACTCTTCCATGAGGGAGGTTGACAAAGGATCTGGTAAGAAGCCAGCACCTTTGAAACCCTTTGGGGTGCGATCCAGAAAGCCAGAGCTGCCTCGTCGATCAGATAACCGGCCTCAAACGCTGATTCCCAAAGAACATTTCACTCCATTGCTTGCCCCAATATCCCACATTCTGTTGGAGATTGAGGACGAGCCCTACCTCCGACGTCCACCTCCCATGAGGCCTGGGATCCCCGCAGCAAGGAATTCTACTGGCGATATCACAGAGACTACGACCATGACACTAAAAACTGTCGCTTGCTGAAGAAAGCTATCGAGGAACTCGTTCAGAAGGCCATCTAGGCAAGTTCATCCGAAGAGAGAACCCTGCTACCCCGGGCCTGTCGGCACCTTCCGCGCCTCAGATTGGCATGGACAACGCCCCAACGGAGAAGACGGAAAGAGAGAGAAGATTCTATAATTTCCTTCTCTAAAAGGGATCTAAAATGGGTAGTAAACAAGCATGATGATAGCGTCATCGTATCTATGACGATCGCAAAACACCCTGTAAAATGAATTTTGGTTGACAATGGAAGTTCAATTGATGTTTTGAGTTATGATGCTTTTGTTTGGATGAATTTGCCTAGAAGTTCTCTTCGACCCGTCACCATCCCCTTGATGGGTTTTACTGGAGACTCCGTCAGGATCGAGAGGGAAGTCACCCTCCTTGTCACAGTTGGGACTCTGCTGCGTCAGAGCACGGTTCTTATGAACTTCCTGGTAGTTCGAGTCCTACTGGCTTACAATGCTATCTTGGGAAGACCTGGTTTGAATCTGCTGGATGTTGTTATCTCCACCAAAAGATTACTTGTAAAGTTTCCCACCGACGAAGGAGTTGGAGAGATGAGGGGAGAATAGAGCCCATTACCGCTCTGCTACCACTTAGCCCCCAGTCCATAGGGGGTGGTGTCGGCAATAGCGCCCGAGCCGCTCGACCCTCGAGACCTGGAGAGGAGGGGGGAGCCAGCCGAGCACTTGCTGACCTTTCCACTATGGGAGGACCCAACGAGAACCATCCAGGTTGGAGCCCTACTTCCGAAGGAGGTGCGCGATCAGCTCCTTATTTTCCTGCGTGCCAACTCCAACATCTTTGCATGGTCATCATCCGACATGCTAGGCATCCCTGAGGAGATAATTACTCACCGGCTCAACATCAAGCCAGGATGCCGGCTAGTCCGATAGAAGAAGAGAAGCTTCACCCCAGATCGACAAAAGGCCATTGACGAAGAGATCCGCAAGCTGGAGGCTACAGGCCACATTTGGAATTCCATTACCCCGACTGATTGGCTAACGTCACGATAGTCCACAAGGCTAACGGGAGCTGGAGGATGTGCATAGATTTTACTGACCTCAACAAAGCATGCCCCAAGGATAGCTTCCCCTTGCCTCGGATTGATCAGCTCGTGGATGCTACATCCGGTCATGAGACCCTTAGCTTCATGGATGCCTTCTCTGGATACAACCAAATTAAGATAGACCTAGCGGATGAGGAAGCTACTTCATTTGTGACCAAGAAGGGGATATATATATTGTTATAAGGTGATGTTGTTCGGACTAAAGAATGCGGGGGCCACTTACTAGAGGCTGATGAATAAAATCTTTGAAGACCAGATAAGATACAACATGGAGGTGTACGTGGATGACATGCTGACCAAAAGTGTCCATACCACTGACCACATTGCCGACCTAGCAGAGACCTTTAGCAACCTCTGCCGGTATCAGATGAGGCTAAATCCCCACAAGTGTGCCTTTGGGGTGACAGCGGGCAAGTTCTTGGGTTTCATGGTGATGCAGCATTAGATTGAGGTAAACCCTGATAAGATCTGAGCCATCCTAGACATGAGGTCTCCGGTTAATAAGAAGGAAGTGAAGCGCTTGACTGGAAGGGTGGCGGCCTTGAGCCATTTTTTGTCCAAGTCCGCAGAGAGATGCTTGCCTTTCTTTAAGGCACTGCGCAAAGTCAACGGCTTCGAATGGACGAGGGAGTGCCAGGAGGCCTTCGAGGAATTAAAAGAGTTCCTATCCACCCTGCCACTGTTATCTAAACCAAGGGGTGGAGAAGAGCTCCTTCTATACCTTGCGGCCTCTTCCGAAGCTGTCAGCTCTGTGCTTGTTTGCATGGATGCCGACGAGACACAAAAGCCAGTGTATTACACTAGCAAGGTGCTCCATGATACAGAGACTAGATATTCAAGAGTCAAAAAGATTATCTTTGCATTGATCATTTCCGCCCATCGCTTCAGACCCTATTTTCAAGCTCACCCGATCGTGGTGGTCATGAATCAACTCCTCAAGGAGATTCTTTCTCGTCCTGATACCTCTAGTCAGCTGGCAAAGTAAGCACTCAAGCTGGGAGAGTTTGACCTATCGTTTCGACCCAGATTGGCCATGAGTCTCAAGTCTTAGCAGATTTCCTGATCGAGTGCACTTGGACAGAAGAGCAGCCGAAGGAGTCCTATGCAAACCCTTCGAGTGTTGAAACCGAGGAAAGAGGGGATGACTGGATCCTTCACGTAGACGGAGCTTCAAATTCTCAAGGGAGCGGGGCAGGCCTTATCCTAGTTAGTCCAGATGGAGTTGTGACTGAGTATGCCCTTCATTTCCTTTTCCCAACCACCAACAACCAGGCCGAATATGAAGCCCTACTGTCAGGAATAAGGCTAGCTCGGGAGCTCGGGGTGAAATGCCTTAGAGTTTCACCGACTCCCAGCTGGTCTCCGGTCAAATCAAAGGGGAGTATGAGGAGTGGGATCCTACCATGTCCCATTACCTAAGTATGGTGCAGTCACATGCCTCTCCCTTGACCCACTTCAGTGTCAGCTACATCCCTGGAGGGAGAACGCCAGAGCTAATGCTTTGTCCCGATTAGCCACCTCGGCTGACGAGACCTTGGGAAGAACCTACATGGAGCATCTGGAAGCCCCAAGCATCGACGCAATAGAAGAATCCATGCCAGTCCGCCAAGAGCCCTCCTGAATGGATGTTTACATCCAATACTTCACCGCTGGTACCCTTCCAGCTAACCCTGTTGAAGCCAAACTATTCAAGTGGCGAGTACACAAGTTCCTGATGTTCGACGGACAACTATACCGAAGATCCTTTTCTCACCCTCTTTTCAGATGCATTGGTCTTGCAGATGCCGACTATATCCTCCGTGAGATCCATGAAGGTATCTGCAGAAACCACTTGGGGGGCAGAGCACTATCACGCAAGGCTCTACGCCAAGGTTACTACTAGCCCACCATGCGAGAAGACGCGACTGAACTGGCTCAAAAGTGTGACATCTGCCAGCGACATGCTAACATTCAACAGCTGCCCGCTTCTCAACGAGCCCCTTGTTGGCTCCATAGCCTTTCGTCCAGTGGGGGATGACATCTTGGGACCATTCCCTCCAACCTCTGGTCAGCAAAAGTTTTTGCTTGTCGCCATTGACCACTTCACCAAGAGGGTTGAGGCCGAAGCACTAGCCAAGATTACCAAAGCCAAGGTGAGGAACTTTTCTGGAAGTCTATTATTTGTCGGTTTGGACTACCCCACACACTTGTTACCGACAACGGATGCCAGTTCGACAATGCCCCTTTCAAAGAGTTCTGTGCCGAATTGGGAATATATCAGAGGTTCACCTCCATCGGTCATCCACAAACAACAGAGCGACAGAAGTGACAAATCAAACGATCCTTCAAGGGCTTAGGACACGTCTGGATGATTTCAAAGGAAGATGGGTGGAGGAGCTCTTGAACGTGCTGTGGGCATACCACACGATGCCCCGAACTCCCATTGAAGAAACTCCTTTCAGCTTTGTGTTCGGAGCAGAAGCAGTCATTCCAGTGGATATTGGCATCCCTAGTCCCCAGACACAATCATATGATGAGGATGACAATCACAATCAGTTGAGAGCCAACCTCGACCTGTCGAGGAACTTCGTGATCAAGCACGACTCAGAATGGCCTCCTTCCAACAGAGGATCATGAAATATTACAATGCCCGAGTTCATCCCAGAACGTTCCTCTCCAGAGACCTAGTCCTTAGACAAGCTAAAGTCTCCAAACCTGCAGAGGGAGGAAAGTTGTCTCCTAATTAGGAAGGACCTTACCGAGTCACCGACGCACTTCACCGTGGAGCATACCAGATCGAAGGGCTAGACGAGAAGCCTCTTCTTCACACTTGGAACATGAACAACCTACATCGGTATTATCAGTAGTGTATTTATCTTTAATTTGAGCATGTCTGCTAGAATAATATTCATTTTCTCACTAACGAAAGTGTTTGAGTAATCTTGCTTCTTGTTCTACCCCGACCTTATGTCGGCACTTAAAGCTCGGCTCTACGTCGGCACTTGAAGCCGACTTTGCATCGGAACTTGAAGCCCGGCTCCGTGTCAACACTTAAAGCCCAGCTCCGCATCGGCACTTGAAGCCCGGCTCCGCGTCGGTACTCAAGCCTAACTCCGCGTCGGCACTTGAAGCCCAACTCCGCATCAGTACTTGAAGCTTGGCTCCACGTTGGTACTTGAAGCCCAATTCTGCATCGGCACTCAAGCTCGACTCTACGTCGATACTTGAAGCCCGGCTTCGCGTCGGCACTTGAAGCCCAATTTTGCATCGCACTCAAGCTCGACTTTGCATCAGTACTTGAAGTCTGGCTCCACATCGGCACACAGCCTAATTCCGTGTTAGCATATTGGCCTAGCCTCACGTCAACGCTCCACTCGGTCTCATGTCAGCATTCAAATCCGACTCCATACCAGCTCTCACACTAAGCTACGAGTACTCTATAGCCCAGTGTCTACCCCTAAACTGACTTCGCATCGGTGCTCTGCTCCCTTGGCACTCCCAGCCTTTGTATCGGCCTAAGGCTAAGGCCGGGTCTTCTACTTTCAAGTCATTAGCACTGTTGTCAAATCGAAGACTTCAGCTACACTTGCCTATGGCCTCAGCCTCAACTATTCTCTAGAATCAGCTCTCACCGGCCTCCTGACATCGTCCTATTCGCTAGAAAACTTGTTGGCTATGATGCAAGTCAAATGAAGATAGTATGGATCAAAGAGTTTTCATTAATGGCAAAGAGTTTACAAAATTGCCGATCCAAGTCAGACTTTATACAATGAAACAAAAGAAGTAAAAATACTATTCAAGGCTCAGCCGACGGGCTACGGACAGAGGAGTGATCTTCATGGGGTGTGTCCTCCGTAGCCTCGTCTGGATCCAGGCTGTTTAGATCTTCAAGATTGCGAACCTTCTTCGCCTTATCCTTGCAGTCCTGGAAACCGACATTGTAGGCGAAGGCGGTGGCCTTAGCCAGCTCCTCTCTATAGTCAGCAGATTGGCGGAAATCCTCTATCGCCTCGGTGGCCTTAGCCAGCTCCTCTCTATAGTCAGCAGATTGGCGGAAATCCTCTACCGCCTCGGTGGCCTTGGCCTCTGCTGCCTCCACCGCCGATTTCATCTCGGCAACTTTCGTATCAGAGCATCGGCTATTTCTTCGGCGTTCTATGCCCGCTCCTCGGCCGCGCTCTGTAGTGTGTTGGCGGTCTCCAGGCTGTTGTGATACACCAGCAACTCCATTTCCATCTACTTGCAGCTTTCTTCGGCAGCCCATGCTACCTCCAAAGCTCTCTCAGCCCTCTCAGTTTGGGCCCGGCCCTCTGCTATGGCCGTGTCTCGAGCCTGCTCTGCCCTCTCTACTTGGGCTCGGCCCTCTGTTATGGCCACTTCAAGAGCCTCCTCAGCCCTTTTCACCCAGGCCTTCCCTTCGGCCCTCTCATACAGGACGACTTCTAGGGCCTTCTCTGCTTCTTCTGCTCTAGCGTTGGATTGTTGGGTCTCCTTTTGTGATCGGCCAAGTGCAGCCTTGGCCTGAGAGAGAGCACTCTTCAAGGCAGCCGGAGAATTCACGCCTGCATGTGAAAGTTACTGTTAGAAATCTTTCTAGGTGTCGAGTTGAATTAAGAGGGTTTGAATACTTACCCAGAGATGAGCCACGAAGGCCTCTCGAAAGAAAGAGGAAGTCCTCTGCTCCTGGAGGACTCCTTGGAGCTCGGGCAGGCATACTTGTGCCATTGTCCTTCCACCTAGCGCCCCTCGCACTCGAGGAGGGCCTTGAAAGACAGGATGGCTTCGTCTTCGGTGGCAGGCTCCGAAGCCGGTGGCATGTCAGGGATTGACGAAGTCCCCACCTCTTCCATGGCCATAGGGGCTCTTCATTCACCGCCTCTGCCCTGGGGGGCTCTACTGCCACTTTTGCTTGGGTGGCCTCGGGGATTGAGTCAGGGGTTGGCTCAGGGCCCCCGTGTCTAGCATGGTCGGTTGTGATGGCGGCACGTCGCCCTTGGTTCCTTCGATGGTGTATC
>UESW01001975.1:149289-154289 GCA_900491605.1 Calamus simplicifolius | reverse complement strand
TTACTTTTGCTGTTAGTTAGCTGGGAAGCTAACTAGCAAGCATTTAGTTGCCTAAGGAGCTGCCTCTAGATGCTATTTTTTTTGTCGTGGCCTCTCTTGTGAGCTAGCTGACTAGCTAGCTAGGGGTTTTCTGCTTATCTCTTGGCCGAATGCATTCTTGACTTCAGCTACCTGGAGTTATTTCCAGCCAACTGCCGCCTGAGTTCTTGAGTTTGCTCTTTCTCTCTTACTCTCTCTCTATTGCTATTTTGAGCTACATTTAACTTTTGATTTTTTGAATGGCTTCAGGATTCTTCCTTCCTTAAATGGAGATCTGCATTCAATGCTTAAGAGAAACATCTTACAACAGTTATATTTTTTTTTCCATTTTTATTTCCATTTGTTCCTAATGTGTCTAACGGATCTTTTTTGTTGGATCATTATAAATAGCTATGATTTAAAGCACACCATGATGATTTTGAAAAGAGATTTTCAAGAGGAAGAAATCCAAGAAAAGAGCATTTACTACATATTGTTGAGTGGTTGATAAAGGAGTTGCTGTGCATTCAAGTTCATTCATTGCTCCAAAAAGTCATCCAAATCATTGAAGCATTTCAAGCAATCAAGACTTCAGCTACTTCGACCTCGTTCATTTATTGCTGAAATTATTGCTTCAAAAGATGTAAAGTATACTCTAAATATTTGTTCATTGTAGGAGCTTCTCTTTATCATTCTCTGATCTTTTTAAAAGGGTTAGTGTTAACCCTTGTTTATTGTTGGCTTCCTTATGCCGTAAAATAAGAGGACTAGCCTAGTTTGGCTAGGGGCTTTGGCTTCCTTGTGTCGTGAAACAAGAGGACTAGCCTAGGTTTGGCTAGGGTTTTTGGCTGCCTTGTGCCGTATAAACAAGAGGGCTAGCTAGGTTCAGCTAGAAATTGTAATCGTTGTGATACGATTAGTGGAATTCCCAAAGGTTTTGGGAAGTGGATGTAGGTGCTGAGTTTGGCACCGAACCACTATAAACTTTTGTGTGTTTGTGGTTGTTTGTCTCTTTATTGTTACTATTCTGTGCACTCTACTACACCGCTGTAAATCAAAATTAGGGCTTAAGCACATACTTGTATAGTAATTAATTTTTTAATAACCCAATTTATTCCCCTCTTGGGTTGCTACATCTGGGCAACAAGTGGTATCAGAGCAGAGTGCTCTTGATTCCTATAGCTTTGATTAGCTTGGAGCCAAAGATCAGTAGTTATCCCAATGAGTTCTATGTTGACTGAAGGACAATCAACTAATAGACCACATTTATTCAATGGAACAAATTACACATATTGGAAAGCATGAATGAAAATCTTCATTCAAGCACTAGATTATGATTTATGGAGAATCATAATTAATGGACCACACACACCCACTATTATGATTGAAAATATTAATATTGCAAAACCTGAATCAGAATGGGATGAGCAAGATAAGAAATTAGCTCAATTAAATGCAAAGGTTATAAATGTTCTTTATTGCTCTCTTGATGCAAATGAGTTTAATCGCATATCTACTTGCATGTCTGCTAAGAAAATCTGGGATAGACTTGAAGTCACCCATGAGGATACAAATCAAGTTAAGGAATCCAAAATAAATATGCTTGTTCATAAGTACGAATTATTTAAGATGGATCTTGTTGAAAATATTACTGATATGTTTACAAGATTTACTGACATTATTAATGGACTGAAAAGTCTTGGAAAATCTTATGCTAACAGTGATCTTGTTAGAAAAATCTTAAGATCTTTACCTAGAACTTGAGAAGCAAAAGTCACTGCAATTTAAGAAGCAAAATATCTCAACACTTTATCACTTGAAGAGTTGGTCGGTTCTTTGATGACTCATGAGCTTCAGCAATGACAACATATCGATGAAGATGAATCAAAAAAGAAAAGGACCATGGCGTTGAAGAGTGCAACTCAAAAAGATGAAAGTAAAGAAACCACAAGTGACAGTGAGAAAAATGATGAAATGACACTTATTTCAAGGAAATTTAAAAAGTTCATGAAGAGAAAGAAATTTGGAAAAAGAAAATAATTTGTCAAAGGAGACCATAGCAAAGATATGGAAAAGCGTAAACCTCCTACATGCTATGAGTGTAAGAAGCCTGGACACATCAGACCAGATTGTCCACTGTTAAAGAAAGGATCTAAAAGAACAAAGAAGAAAGCAATGATGGCTACTTGGAGCGACAGTGAAGCAACAAGTTCAGAAGATGAAGAGAAAACTGAGGTTACAAATGTTTGCTTCATGGCTGATAATGATGAGGTGTATCTTGCAACCCAAGCAATTAAGAGATAATGGTACTTGGATAGCGGGTGCTCAAGACACATGACCGGTGATGAATCGCAATTCATCACTTTGGAAGCAAAAGATGGAGGTGTTGTTACTTTCGGTGATAATGGCCAAGGAAAAATAATTGGCATTGAAAAAATAGGTATCACACCTCATGCTTATATTGATAATGTTTTGCTTATGAAAGGACTAAAACACAATTTACTTAGCATTAGTCAATTATGTGACAAAGGATTTAATGTTACATTTGAATCATCTCTATGCATTGTTAAAAATCCTGCAAATGAAAACATGAAATTTATTGGTCATAGGCATAGTAATGTATACATTGTTAATTTAAATGATTTGCATGATCAAAATATTGATTGCCTAGTTACTACAAATAATAAAACTGATAATAGTTGGTTATGGCATTGTAGGCTAGCTCATGCAAGCATGGATTTACTATCTAAATTAATTAAGAAGGATTTAGTACATGGTTTGCCAAAACTTGTTTTTGATAAAGATAAGATTTGTAATGTTTGTCAATTTGGAAAACAAACCCAAATATCTTTTAAATCAAAGAATTTAGTTTCAACCACTAGACCTTTGAAGCTCTTGCATATGGATTTATTTGGTCCTACAAGAATAACTAGTTTAGGAGGTAAAAAATATGGTTTTGTTGTTATTGATGATTTATCTCACTTTACATGGGTTTTATTTCTATCTAGTAAAGACGAAGCATTTCCAGCATTTCAAAAATTATTCAAAAGAATTACAAACAAAAAGAATTCTTCTGTTTTGTCGATACGAAGTGATCATGGAAAAGAATTTGAAAATAAATTTTTGAAGAATTTTGTAATAAAATGGAATTGAACATAATTTTTTTGCACCAAGAACACCACAACAAAATGGAGTAGTTGAAAGAAAGAATAGAATATTAGAGGAAATGGCGTGTACCATGTTGTGTGAAAGCAATCTTCTAAAATATTTTTGGGCAGAAGCTATTAACACTGCATGTTATATTTTAAATCATGCATTAATCAGACCTGTTTTGAAAAAGACTCCATATGAACTTTGGAAAGGAAGAAAACCTAATATAAGTTACTTTCATATTTTTGGATGCCGATGTTTTGTATTAAATAATGAAAATTAAACCTTGATAAATTTGATGCTAAGTCTGATGAAGGAATTTTTCTTGGATATTCGTTTCATAGTAGAGCTTTTAGAATATTCAATAAAAAGACTTTAGTAGTTGAAGAATCAATTCATGTTATCTTTGATGAATCTAATGATCTTCCATCAAGGAAGGGAAAAGGTATAAATGATGCAGATGACATTGAAGATCAATTCAAGGACATCACACTGAAGGTAAGAACGACTCAGATATACAAGAGGTAAATGGAGAAGAGAACGGTGACCTACCTGAAGCCTCACAAGGTAATGATGAATTAGAAAGAAGTTGGAGGTATGTTCTTAGTCACCCTAAAGATCAAATTAATGGTGATCCTTCTTAAGGAGTTAGAACTAGATCATCATTTAGAGATACTTGTAATAACTTAGCATTTATATCTAAAATTGAACCTAAATGTTATGATGATGCTAAAAATGATGTTGATTGGATTAATGCCATGCATGAAGAACTTAACCAATTTGAAAGAAATAATGTTTGGACTCTTATTGAAAGACCTCATAATCATCAAATTATTGGAACTAAATGGGTTTATAGAAACAAATTAGATGAAAATGGTAATATAATTAGAAATAATGCAAGATTAGTAGCTAAGAGTTATAATCAAGAAGAGGGAATTGATTTTGATGAAACTTATGCCCCTGTTGCTAGATTAGAAGCTATTAGATTACTTCTTGCTTATGCTTGTTATATGAATTTTAAATTGTATCAAATGGATGTTAAAAGCGCTTTCTTAAATGGATACATTACTGAACAAGTTTTTGTGGAACAGCCACCCGGCTTTAAAATCACTTGTTTCCAAATCACGTTTTCAAATTAAACAAAGCTTTATATGGTTTGAAACAAGCGCCCCGGGCGTGGTATGAAAGATTAAGCAAATTCTTGATTAGTAATGATTTCATTCGAGAAACTATGGATACAACTTTATTTATTAAAAGATAAAATAAAGATATATTAATTATTCAAATCTATGTTGATGATATCATATTTGGTTCCACTAATGATTCTTTATGCAAAGACTTTGCTAAGCTTATGCAGGGAGAGTTTGAGATAAGTATGATGGGTGAGCTGACCTACTTCCTCGGACTACAAATTAAACAAAGCTAAGATGAAATCTTCATAAGCCAATCCAAATATACCAAAGAAATGATCAAAAGTTTAGCATGGAGACATCCAAGAATATCGGTACCCCTATGAGCTCATCATGTAGACTTGAATCCTATAATTCTAAAAAGTCTATTGATTTAAAATTATATAGAGGCATGATTGGATCATTATTATATTTAACTACTAGTAGGCCAGATATTTTATTTAGTGTTTGCATGTCTGCAAGATATCAAGCCAATCCTAAAGAATCACATTGCTTGCTATTAAAAGAATATTTAAATATTTAAATGGAAAGTAAATTTAGGTATATGGTATGACAAACAATCTAGCATTGACTTAATAGGATACACTGATTCAGACTTTGTTGGATGTAAATTAGATAGAAAATCAACCACTGGAACTTGCC
>UESW01001975.1:138476-145377 GCA_900491605.1 Calamus simplicifolius | reverse complement strand
CATATATATATGTATATATATATACACACACACCTGTATATGTGTGTGTATGTGTGTATATATATAAATATATGTATGTATATGTATGTATAAAAGAAAACTATG
The DNA here is from genome assembly GCA_900491605.1 of Calamus simplicifolius. Classification (NCBI taxonomy): domain Eukaryota; kingdom Viridiplantae; phylum Streptophyta; class Magnoliopsida; order Arecales; family Arecaceae; genus Calamus; species Calamus simplicifolius. The sequence continues at coordinate 145,272 of UESW01001975.1, read as the reverse complement.
TAATGAATGAGCAACTAAACCATTGATCCAAAGGAGAGATGAGTTATATAACAAAGATCCAAAAGCTAATATATATATATATGATATATATATATACCCATTTAATATAAACCCCAAAACTAAATTTATTTAGCATTACAAAGGTCAGTGGGGTGGTTGTTAGTCAAATTTAGGTCTAGCAATCTTGACTTATTAATAAGTCAAGTTGGGTCATCAAGCTTAAATGAGGTTGATCTAACCCAAACAATTGATTGCCTATTTGGTCACTCTTTAACTACCACATAATTTTTTCTTATTACATAGCCTGTTGTCCTTTACCTAATTTATGTAATGAGCTCAAACCTTTTATCCTATATTACATAAAACCTTAACCTTTGTAATTGCCAACATCTTTAATCGCCACCATCTTTAACATGAAGCAAGAGATGGGAATTTTTGAGTTGTTATCTATAATCTTAAATACTATAATCTTTAATCGCCACCATCTTTAACATGAAGCAAGAGAAGGGAATTTCTGAGTTGTCATCCTATAATCTTAAATACTATACAACCTTTGTTATTTGCCACAACCTAGCAAACTGAGTTGATGGTTCATGAAATAACAAACGGGCTGTGCCAGGCACAGCACGGTAATTTTAGAGGCACGATGGGCCTAGGCCGTGCCGTGCCAAGCACGGCCCAGTGTCCACCTCTACATATATACATATATAGGTGTTATATGTATATGTATACATATACATATACATACATATGCACACCTATATATATACATATATACAATAGGTGTGTATATATGTATGTGTATATATATGTATATATATATATATATATATATATATATATATATATATATATATATACATATATATATATATATGATAAGGCCATTTAACAAACCCATGAGCGGCAGTTTGTTCTGAAACTGACCACGATCTTCGAGAGCCTAGGCCAACCGACTTGATTGCAACGCCCCTACTTCCCTCCCAATAAATTGGGGAATTCCTCGCTCTCGCAACAGCCAGATAAAGCTCCAGCCGCCCTCTCCTCCAGAGGGGGGCCGATCCTTTATATATAAAAACGCTCCTGAGCCGAAAGGAAAAAAAAAAAGGGGCGGTACAGGAGGCTCGGCGTCTCTGTGGCCCTTCTCTCTTTTTGCTGTCTTTTTGGCTAACTCCGGCTCGAATTCGAGTGGTTACGTAGGGGGCTTTAGCTACCTGGATTCCAGACGCCATCGGGGAGCCACCCCCTCGGTGGCCTCGTCATGGGTCGCTGGGGGTGGAGGTCAGACGTATTCTTCCTTGGCCTCTGGCATCTTCTTCTAAGGCGATGGCCAGAGTCCAGCCCTAGTGAACTCCATGTCAGGAACTGGACGATCTGGTCTCATTCCAGCATCGGGTGACATGAACCGTGGGGTCCTCAACAGTGCTGCAAACTCCTCTGGGCCCAGTGTTGGAGCAAGCTCGCTGGTTACAGATGCCAACTCAGCACTCTCTGGAGGGCCTTAGCTACAACGGAGCACCAGCATTAACACCGAGTCCTACATGCATCTGCCTGCCTCACCCATGTCCTTCTCATCTAACAACATATCGGTTCCTCAGTGATGGATGGCTCCTCCATTGTGCAGCAGAGCCCGCACCATGACCAGGTTCAGAAGCAAGTGGCATCCAGTGCCACATCTCATCTGGCATCACAAGAGCCAGGTGATTCATCGAATCCCCATAAAAAACCACGGCTTGATATGAGGTAGGAGAATGCTTATCGGCAGCAGATCATCCAGCAGCTTCTGTAGAGGCATGAGTCAATGCAGCTGCAGCGGCATCCAAGTCCAAGCAATGGGTCGATGTGCTGCATCAGCAGCACCTACCACCTCTGTAACCCAAAAGCTTGCAAGACACAGAGACATACTTCATGAATTCACACAGGCTCCCATTGGCCTCAGGAGGCCGACGTCTCGCTCGGCTCTGCTCAGCACGAAGCAATGGATATCACCGACTATCCTGAACAGCCCCCAGCTCCACTTCTTTCGGTCATCCCATGTAGATCTGCACCCCGGCCCTGACTTTGCCGGCCACGATCCTCCGCTCCCGACTTCCTCATTAGCCGGCCTCATCCAAGTACGTTACATGCTTGAGATTGCATACACGTAATAGGGCTTCGGCACAGGGGAAAGAGACCGTGAAGTCTCCCGCAAAGGCCTCACAGTAAGCCATCCCCAGCTCCCACCGAGCTCCTCTCAAAGCTCCCTCGGCGGGATGGCTGTCTTGGTCTTCTCCCATCACTTGCCAGCACTTCATACATGCAGCATTACTCTGGAGAGCGAAATAAGAGGCTACGCGTCGGTATCCAACCCTACATGAAAGGAAGATCCCTCTCTCCCTCTCTCTAAAATATTACTTGATTATAAAACTCCTGTTCTACAGACCACTGACTTGAGCGTGGAGGGTCCCTGCCGAAACTACCGGCCCAGGATTTTTTGCAGGCTTTCAGAGGAAGAAGGCGACCTCCTCATGTTTTTGAAGGCCCATGGAGACCTCAGTTCACCCAACGCTCATCACAAGTGATTTGGCCGCAACAGATTGGCGCGCCAGGTAGGGGGGGAAACGCACGTAGTAGACGAACATTCTCCCTACAACTTCTGCAAGGAAGACGATGGTGACAATGCGAGCTCAGGAAGCTTTCACCAGTTGCGCTGAGGGGCACCGTGCAACAGCAAGCCAACCAACTTGATTCCCTGGGGGGCAGACCATCAGTGGGCGCAAAGCAAGCCAACCAACTTGATTCCCTGGGGGGCAGACCACCAGTGGGAGGAAGCGCTCGAGCCCGCGGAAGGAAAACAAGGGTGCCGCAAGAGCTAAGTACGCTTAAGACTATTTCTTTCACTGATACTTAAAAATGTCACGCAGGGAAGTTTGACCCTGTATCAGCATTCGAGACCAACCTCGCGTTAGCATCCCAAAGCCCGACCCCGGTCGGCACCAAAAGCCAGAGGCCAGCTCGGCACAAAAGGACAAAGACTGACCCAGCGTTGGTAGCAAAGATCGTTGGCGCAAAGAAAAAGGCACCTGACGACTCTCAACTCTCAGGTCACCCTTCGGGGTTCAAAAGGACCCTGAGCATGGTTTAAACACCCTCAGGTCACCCTCCGGGGTTAAAGGCTTCCGAGCATGGTCCCATCACAGCGACTCTCAGGTCACCCTTCGGGGTTCAAAAGGACCCTGAGCATGGTTTAAACACCCTCAGGTCACCCTCCGGGGTTAAAGGCTCTCGAGCATGGTCCCATCACAGTGACTCTCGGGTCACCCTTCGGGGTTCAAAAGGACCCTGAGCATGGTTCAAACACCCTCAGGTCACCCTTCGGGGTTAAAAAGGCTCCTGACGACTCTCAACTCTCAGGTCACCCTTCGGGGTTAAAAAGGCTCCTGACGACTTTCAACTCTCAGGTCACCCTTCGGGGTTAAAAAGGCTCCTGACGACTCAACTCTCATGTCACCCTTCGGGTTAAAAAGGCTCCTGACGACTTTCAACTCTCAGGTCACCCTTCGGGGTTAAAAAGGCTCATGACGACTTTCAACTCTCAGGTCACCCTTCGGGGTTAAAAAGGCTCCTGACGACTCTCAACTCTCAGGTCATCCTTCAGGGTTAAAAAGGCTCCTGACGACTTTCAACTCTCAGGTCACCCTTCGGGGTTAAAAAGGCTCCTGACGACTTTCAACTCTCAGGTCATCCTCCGGGTTAAAGGCTCCCGAGCATGGTCCCATCACAGCGACTCTCGGGTCACCCTTCGGGGTTCAAAAGGAACCTGAGCCTGGTCCTAGCACCCTCAGAGGTTAAAGGCTCCCAAGCATGGTCCCATCACAGCGACTCTCGGGTCACCCTTAGGGGTTCAAAAGGCTCTCGACGGCCTCAACTTTGCCTCAGCGGCTTTGTCACAGCCTTAACGGCTTCATCTCAGCCCCATCGGCATCAACTCTATATCACGGTCAACGGCCAATCGGGTAATACCTTTGTTTAAATTATACACTTGCAACGCATTGCTGGTTACTTTCAGCCATCCAGAAGCCCGACTCTGCATCGGCACTAAGCCCGGCTCAACGTCGGCATCAAAAGGCCGACTTCGCATCGGCACTTGAAGACCGACTCCGCGTCGGCACTTGAAGGCCGACTCAGCGTTGGCACTTAGCCCGACTCAGCGTCGGCACTTAAAGACCGACTTCGCATCAGCACTTGAAGACCGACTCTGCGTCGGCACTTAGCCTGACTTCGCATCGGCACTTGAAGCCCGACTTCGCGTCGGCACTTGAAGCCCGACTTCGCATCGGCACTTGAAGACCGACTTCGCATCGGCACCTAAGCCCGACTCCACGTCGGCACTCTAAGCCCGACTCCGCATCGGCACTCTAAGCCCGAGTCTCCCCTCGGCACTCAAGCCCAACTCCACGTTGGCACTCTAAGCCCGACTCCGCATCGACACTCTAAGCCCGAGTCTCCCCTCGGCACTCAAGCCCGACTCCGCGTCGGCACTCTAAGCCCGAGCCTCCACGTCGGCACTCCAAGCCCGACTCCGCGTCGGCACCCTAAGCTCGAGTCTCCCCTCGGCACTCAAGCCCGACTCCACGTTGGCACTCCAAGCCCGACTCCGTGTCGGCACTCTAAGCCCGAGCCTCCACATCGGCACTCTAAGCCCGACTCCGCATCGGCACTCAATCCCGACTCTATGTCGGCACCTAAGCCTGATTCCACGTTGGCACTCTAAGCCCGAGTCTCCCCTCGGCACCTAAGCCCGACTCCACATTGGCACTCTAAGCCCGAGTCTCTCCTCGGCACTCAAGCCCGACTCCGCATCGGCACTCTAAGCCCGAGTCTCCCCTCGGCACTCAAGACCGACTCCGCGTCGGCACTCTAAGCCCGAGCCTCCACGTCGGCACTCCAAGCCCGACTCCGCATCGGCACCCTAAGCCCGAGTCTTCCCTCGGCACTCAAGCCTGACTCCACGTTGGCACTCCAAGCCCGACTCCGTGTCGACACTCTAAGCCCGAGCCTCCACGTCGGCACTCTAAGCCTGACTCCGCATCGGCACTCAATCCCGACTCTGTGTCGGCACCTAAGCCCGATTCCACGTCGGCACTCTAAGCCCGAGTCTCCCCTCGGCACCTAAGCCCGACTCCACGTCGGCACTCTAAGCCCGACTCTGTGTCGACACTCTAAGCCCGAGTCTCCCCTCGGCACTCAAGCCCGACTCCACGTCGGCACTCTAAGCTCGACTCCGCGTCGGCACTCTAAGCCCGAGTCTCCCCTCGGCACTCAAGCCCGACTCCACGTCGGCACTCCAGGCTCGACTTCACGTCGGCACTCTAAGCCCGAGTCTCCCCTCGGCACTCAAGCCCGACTCCACGTCGGCACTCCAAGCCGACTCCGCGTCGGCACTCTAAGCCCGAGTCTCCCCTCGGCACTCAAGCCCGACTCTGCATCGGCACTCTAAGCCCGAGCCTCCACATAGGCACTCTAAGCCCGACTCCCATCGGCACTCAATCCCGACTCTGTGTCGGCACCTAAGCCCGACTCCGCATCGGCACTCTAAGCCCGAGTCTCCCCTCGGCACTCCAGCCCGACTCCACATCGGCACTCCAAGCCCGACTCGCGTCGGCACTCTAAGCCCGAGTCTCCCCTCGGCACTCAAGCCCGACTCCACGTCGGCACTCCAGGCTCGACTTCACGTCGGCACTCTAAGCCCGAGTCTCTCCTCGGCACTCAAGCCCGACTCCGCATCGGCACTCTAAGCCCGAGCCTCCCCTCGGCACTCAAGCCCGACTCCACATCGGCACTCCAAGCCGACTCTGCGTCGGCACTCTAAGCCCGAGTCTCCCCTCGGTACTCAAGCCCGACTCCGTGTCAGCACTCTAAGCCCGAGTCTCCCCTCGGCACTCAAGCCCGACTCCACGTCGGCACTCCAGGCTCGACTTCACGTCGGCACTCTAAGCCCGAGTCTCTCCTCGGCACTTAAGCCCGATTCCATATCGACACTCTAAGCCCGAGTCTCCCCTCGGCACTCAAGCCCGACTCCGCATCGGCACTCTAAGCCCGAGTCTCCCCTCGGCCCTCAAGCTCGACTTCACGTCGGCACTCTAAGCCTGAGTCTCTCCTCGGCACCTAAGCCCGACTCACGTCGATACTTGAAGACCGACTCAGCGTCGGCACTTAACCCAACTCAGCGTCGGCAACGAAACCCGACTCATTGTCGGTACTAGAAGCCCGACTCAGCATCGACATTGGAGGCCCGACTTCGTATCGAGTCAAGAAGACCCAAGACAACTCACAGCTGGGAGAAGCCAACTCCCCAACTCACAGTTGACAAGCGCCCCCACAAAAACTTAACATACGATACTTCTGAGTGGCAGGTAATTCACTAAAATTTTACACTTCTTGAGCATGTATATCGTGCATTAACCAAGCTCAAAAAGTGTGGGGGCATTTGATAAGGCCATTTAACAAACCCATGAGCGGCAGTTTATTCTGAAACTGACCACGATCTTCGAGAGCCTAGGCCAACCGACTTGATTGCAACGCCCCTACTTCCCTCCCGATAAACTGGGGAATTCCCCGCTCTCGCAACAGCCAGATAAAGCTCCAGCCGCCCTCTCCTCCAGAGGGAGGCCGATCCTTTATATATAAAAACGCTCCTGAGGCCGAAAGGAAAAAAAAAAGGGGCGGTACAGGAGGCTCGGCATCTCTGTGGCTCTTCTCTCTTTTTGCTGTCTTTTTGGCTAACTCCGGCTCGAATTCGGAGTGGTTACGTAGG
>UESW01001975.1:120976-133476 GCA_900491605.1 Calamus simplicifolius | reverse complement strand
CATCCCGGGTCTCCTTCTCGGCTTCAGCGAGCGGGGGAATTGGGGAGGAGGACATCTTCCCGGATGAAATGTTGACGTCGTTCTACGTGAGGGTCTTCAGTGCCTTCCTGCCCCTTCTTCCTCTTTTGGTTTCTGCCATCGCTAGTTAGGGAGAGAGAGAGAAGAGAAAGGGGGTTGTGATTTAGCTGAATATAGCTGTGGATGTTGGAGGACGGTGGGAGGGCGCTCTTATACAGGAAGGGAATGGAGGAGATCTCTTAACGGTAATATTTTTCCAATTTCAAATGGACTCCGCCACTTGTGCCAAGTTTTTACCGTAGGGGAAAGTGAATTTACGAAAAAGCCCCAGTTCCTTAGAAAGTTTATAAACAAATCTCTTTGCGGGCGGGAATGCTTATCCGTGCTGGGCGACCGCTGGATGCTGATTTTTTTTTTTTTTTTCTAAATGATTTTAGTTTTATGCTACATAGTTGTTAAAATCGGACCAGGCCGACAGATTAAATCAATTAATTTGGATTCAAAGGTTAAGCCAAGTCTGATTCTAACATAAAATCGAATATGTAACAGATCCAAAATAACTCGATCAAACCAGCTTCATGCGTTTATCAATGTCGTTTCAAACTTTCTTATATTTATCGTTTCAAATTCTGGCAACCTTTCTCCATTTGAATGCTCGCAAGTTTTATGGGAAAAAAAAAAAAATGTGTATGCAGAGATATAAAAAAATAAAAAATATAAAAATAAAAATTTTATGGGAATAACACGGGAAAGCAAAGATATAAATAGAAAATGATGAAAAAAAAAAACTCAAATAATTTTTTTTAATTTTTTTTAAAGAAAAAGTTAAATCAGACTAAATGTGTATGCATATTGAAAGTAAATAAATTTTATAAATTTTTAAAAAATTTAAAATTAATTAAAAAAAAATAAATTAATTTTAATTAATTTAATATTTAGAGAAATAAAAATTAAAAAAAAATTTAAAAAATTTTTAATAATAATAATAAATTTTTTTAATTAATTTAAAATTAATTTAAAATTAAAAATAAATTAAAAAAAATTTTTTAAAAATAATTTAAATAGATTAAAATATATATTATAATTAAATATATTTTAAAATTAATTAATTTATATAATTAAATTCATTATATATATCTATATATTTTTTATTATTTATTTATTAAAATTTATTTATAAATTTATTTATTTTTAAATTTACTATATTAATTTAATTAAAAATAAATTTTTTTATATAAATTTAAAAGTAAATTATTTTTTATATTTAAAATATTTTTAAATAAATTAAATATATTATTCAAATTTAATTTTTAATAACATAATAAATTTAGTTTTTTTTACTATTTTTTTATTAAATTAAATTAAATTATTAATTTTTAGTTACTATTTTTTAGTGTCTTCTTCGTTGTCTGAGTCTCCAGTTGGGATAGTTCTTCTAATAGTTTCTTCTTCAATTCTTTTCTGTTGGGAGGCTTACCTGTTGTTGGAGGGACTGAGCCTTTGACTGGGCCTTTTTCAGGCTTTGGAAATTGTTGAGGATGGTCATAAGTAATAAGCCATAATTTGATGTTGCTTATTAGTAGTCTTTCTCCTAACTGGAAGTTTTTCCACCATTTGATTCTGAATCTTCGTTCCAGGATGGGTGGATATTGATGGTCCAGAGTCTTGCTGATGGTAAAATCCCATCCAAGGATCCATGGGACTTGAAATTCGACTGAGAACATGATGGATTTGTTTCCATAAGTAGCTGTTCTGAGATTGTCTTGGAAATAGTCCCAGGAGTGTTGTATTTCTTCAGGTAATATATCTTTAGTCAATCCAAAGTAGATCCACCAGTTATGGACCCAGTTTGGGATTTTTTGTTGAACTTTTGGCAGAAGTTGAAGAACCAACTGTGATTTGTCGGTTTAAGGTAGAAGGCTTTAAACCAGGCTTCTTGGTAATCAAAATAGTTGTATTGTGGGGGTGAATAGGTTTGGGAGAATGTTTTGGACTGATAAGGATTTCCCATTCTTCTTTGGTGATGAACTTTAGGATTTTGCACTTTGAATAAGCTATGGCTTCCGAATTGGGCTCTAGAGTATGGGTTATTTCTGCAGAATCTGAGTCTACCAATATGAATTCATAATACTCTTGGGATTTCAAGGGTACTTCATATCCGGTAGGTAAATGATATTGGACTATTTTGCCATTTACCGAAGGGAATATTCTGGATAGTTTGGGAGTTTGTTGGTCACTCAGTTCATCTTTTTCTAACAGTTTTACGGTCAAGGAACAATTTTTTGGGATGTATGGGTTAACTGAAGGTGGTCTAGGTGGACTAGGTCTGGCCACACCAGGACTTGGTGGACTAGGCACACTGGATCATCACAACCAGACCCACAACAACAATGCAGTTTGCACAAGACCTCTATGGAGATTACAACATCATATAATCATCATAAGGAAGATAACAATGAAGACAACAAGGCCTTCCAGATAGGCTTTGTCCCCCAGTTCATTCAGACCAGCCTGCCAACTCCAGAAGCCAACAGGCCTTCCCAATAGGCCTCATCCAACCAACATCACAACTTCGTACCTGCCGACCACAGTGGCAACCTGCCAACTCCAAGAATCTCCAACAACCAGATTACAGTCATAGCATATGAAGCTCCAGTAACCTAGTCAGACTTTTTCTTTACCATTAAGAGCACTGTCCTGGAAAAGGTCACAAATGCAGCCGGACATGTGCTGCAGTGCTCGCCAAACGTCCTGAACCACTATACCCCTTAGGTGCGAATCCATTGCCTCCCTCATCTTCCTGGCAGCTCCACTTCAAATCATTGTACCTCCATGGTCTCACTCCACCAATAATTGTACCCGCTACCTCCCTCATCATTGTCCTTCCTGGCAGCTCCACTTCAAATCATTGTACCTCCATGGTCTCACTCCACCAATAATTGTACCGCTGCCTCCCTCATCATTGTCCTTCCTGGCAGCTCCACTTCAAATCATTGTACCTCCATGGTCCCACTCCACCAATAATTGTACCCGCTGCCCCCCTCATCATTGTCCTTCCTGCCAACTCCACTTTAAATCATTGTACCTTCATGGTCCCACTCCACCAATAATTGTACCCGTTGCCTCCCTCATCATTGTCCTTCCTGACCTTGTGCCATCAAATCATCATCTTTCTTATTGACCGCATCTCCACTACTGCTCAAAAAGAAATGGACCAAGATAGCCTTCCTTCGGCTATAAAAGGAAAGAACCGCCTCCTCAGAAGACAAGTTCCTCATTCCGCCTCCACTACCCACTTTTAACCCCATTAGCCTTCATCCTAACCAAGCACCACTCAATATCCTATATTCCATTCAAACCCACTCAAAATGGACAGAGGAACAAACCCAGGTTGTCAGGAAAGTAAAATTTTGGTCAAAAACTTCCCTGCCTAAACCTACTAAATCCATCAGCATTAGTCATTGTTGAAACAGATGCCTCAGACATAGGATTCGGAGGAATTCTCAAACAAAAATCAGTAATAAGGAAACCTTAGTCAGATATCATTCGGGAATATGGACTAATGCACAAATAAATTACAGTACAATAAAAAAGGAGGTTTTATCAATCGTATCATGCATTCAGAAATTTCAAGAAGATTTGTATTTTAAAAGGTTTCTTCTTAGAATTGATTGCAAATCAGCAAAAGATATTTTAGAAAAGGATGTTGAAAATATCGTTTCCAAACAAATTTTTGCAAGATGGCAAGCTATTTTATCGGTATTTGATTTCGAAATAGAGTTTATAAAAGGAACAGAAAATAGCCTACCAGACTTTCTAACTAGAGAATTCCTTACAGGAACAAAATGTCAGAAAAGCCCAGATCCAAAGCCTCCTACGCCAAGCCCATGACCTTGGTACCTCTCAGAACCATCACCCCTATGAAAAACCAGTACTCAATCCTTGCCTCACCATCCCAAAGTTACTCCCAGGCCACTCAGAAATGGTCACCTCCTGGCCTAAACCAAACCAAGCTAAGATGGTCACCTCCTAGCTAAGATTTCCCCATTCTTCTTTAGTGATAAACTTTAGGATTTTGCACTTTGAATAAGCTATGGCTTCCGAATTGGGCTCTGGAGTATGGGTTAAAATCGCAGAACATGATCTAGACATTAAGTTAGAAAATGGACAAACTAGTGTTAGGCTTTTTAGAAGAAAAGACATACAGTCTTTCAATATTGATGATAGACTTAGATACATGCACATTGCAGCAGTTCAGGTTGCCATAATCCCAAACCACAGAGAGGGAATGGATAAACCTATATTCATAATATTAAAAGATAATCGCTTCAACGAGGCAGAAGATGCAATTCTTAGTGCCATTAGTACTAATGTTAGTTGGGGACCTATTTACTTTGAAAATTATCCCAACTTAAGTCTAGCCGTAGACGGAGCCATTAAAGACTCCTTAGTTTTAGACATAAAGGTAGCAGGATACGAAAATATAAACCAGAATTTAAACCACTAAGTATTGTCTACAGAATAAGTTATAAGATGATGAAAACCCGAGTCAATGCTAAAGGAATAAGAAAATCACCTACAGGAAAAACCCTATTTCTAGCAACGGACAAGAGACATCAGTCAGTAGTACCACAAATGAGTGAATGGAAAGGGGTAAGAATTGAAAACAATTATAGCAATCAAGCCTTACATACAATATCAGGACAATTGAATAAGCTAGAAAGACTCTTGAACAAAAAATCCAGAATCCAAGAGTAGATCAAATTATAAAAATGCAAAAGCCTCTTTTCCAGACGGATAACGGCTGGGAAAAAGGATTTAAAAATAAAGAAGATCTGATAATAGATAAACTAAAAGGAATTAGACTAAATATGATATCATCACAAGAACCTAAGAATCAAATAAATAAGCTAAAAATGAAGGACAAACATATTATAGAACTCAGAAGGATTATTATCCTAGACCAACTCCCCCAGACATCCAGTTTGAAGAGAGAAAAGGTTTTAGAAGAGAAGCCTATACTAGCGGAGTAGTTTATGAATGGAACATAGATGGGATGTCAGAAAGGGAAATCTGGAATGTTTTAAGAGAAATGAATATGGCTGCGGGAGCCCTAAGAGCCTCGAGTACATCTGAGAAAGATACCCTTAGGGTTCTAGTCCAAGGATTCACCGGACAATTAGAAGGATGGTGGAATCGATATTTAAGGCCTGAAGAAAGAGACTTCATAATAAATAGCACTAAAATTGTGGTCAAATCAGAATCTACTGAAACTTCGGAAGAACATAATGGGGTGGACACTCTACTCCATGCAATATACAGACAGTTCATAGGAACAAAAGACATAAAGCAAGAGAATAACCGAATGCTTTTAATAAAACTCAGATGTCCTAAAATGCAAGACTTCAGGTGGTATAGAGATGTCTTCCTATGTCGAGTCCTTGAAAGAGAGGATTGTAACTCTCCCTTTTGGAAAGAAAAATTTATATCAGGACTACCAAGCCTATTCTCCGAAAAGGTTAGTGAAGCCTTAGCAGAGAAATACCAGGGTGAGATTAACTGGGAACACGTTACCTACGGAAACATTGTTGAAACCATTAATACGACAGCATTAAAATGTGCACAGAAATGAAACTCCAGTCTAAGTTGAAAAGAAACGAACTTACAACTAGAAAAGAATTAGGAGGATTTTGTAAGCAATACGGATACGAAGTGCTAGTACCTCCTTCTAAGAAAAAGAAGAAAGATAAAAGAAAAGTAGAAAGACCAACATACTCTAGAAATAGATCAAATAAACAGAAGAATTTTCCTAGTAAAGAAAAGTGGAAATCCAGAGACCAAAAGTTCAAGGAAACTCCAAGAAAAAGGGATAATACCAATCGGAGAAAGACAGCAACCTGCTATCGATGTGGGAAAAAGGGCCATTTTAGCAAGAATTGTAAAAAATATAAGATATCTCAAATCCAAGGAATGGATTTTTCAGAAAACCAGAAGGAAAAAATACTAGAACTAATGTTATCAGAAAGTGAAGAAAGTTACCCCTCAGACCTAGAGGATAGTTCAGAATATGAGAAGATCAACCTAATAGAAGAAAATGAAGAAGGATGTTCTTCTGATGAAGAAGAAACTTCCTCCGAAAACATAGACGAAATGTCCCTATGCGGCTGTACTGAAAATCTTAAAATTAATATGATTAACAGCAAAAGAAGCGATCTACTCATAGACCTAATAGAAAGAACTGATGATCCGAAATAAGAAAAAATTACGTAGATGAACTCAAAAGAGAATTACAACCTAAGGCTAAAAAGGAAATTTTAAGCTTATCGGAAATAATTAGACAAAAGGAGCAAGAAGAAAATTTAAAACGACCCAATTCATCAACTACAAACAGAAGTTAAACAAATTAAAATAGAAATTAAGAAACTAAGAATAGAAATAGAAGAGTTAAAAACCCGAAGAAAGAAATTCTTGAGGAAAAAGAAGAAAGTGAACAAGACAGTTATTTAAATAAAATCACGGCCGTAAAAGTTCAGAGATGGAACGCCAGGTTAGACTAGTAGTAGGAGAAGAAATTAGAGAGTATGCCTTAGTTGATTCCGGAGCAGATATGAACTGTATACCCATAGGATTGTTTCCAAAAAAATATTATGAAGAAACAACTGAGAGTCTATATACGACTAATAATGGGAGCCTCAAGGTTAAATATAAAATATCAGACATAAATATTTGCCAAGATGATATTTGCTTCAAAACAACAGTCATGGTGGCCAAAGACATCCAAACTGTTGTTCTCGGAACACCATTCCTAACCCTTCTTTATCCTATGAGAATCGATGAAGGAGGAATATCAACCTATGTTTCCAAAGATAGAGAGATTATTTTCAAGTTCGTAAACCCTACGAAAACCAAAGAAATCAATTTGTTAAAAGACGACCTTAGTATTCAAAAGATACAGACCTTAAAATATAAAGAACAACAACTATTAGATCTTAAAGAGGAGATCAAAATAACTAAAATAGAAAAACAGTTACAAGAAGACTTTTGGAAAAACAAAATATTCAGAGGAAATTAGAAAAAGAATTATGCAGCCAAAACCCCACAGCCTTTTGGGATAGGCAAAAACATCAAGTCAGCCTACCCTACATTAAAGATTTTAAAGAAATAAATATTCCAACTAAGTCTAGACCTAACCAGATGAACGCAGAATTATTAATATTGTAAAAAGGAAATATCAGATCTCTTAGACAAAAAACTCATAAAACCAAGTAAGTCTCCTTGGTCATGCTCAGCCTTTTATGTTCAAAAGGCCTCAGAATTAGAAAGAGAAACTCCCAGATTAGTCATCAATTATAAACCTCTAAATAAGGTCTTGGAATGGATTAGGTATCCTATACCTAACAAGAAGGATCTTTTATCTAGGCTTTACAAAGCAAAAATATTCTCTAAGTTTGACATGAAATCAGGATTTTGAAAATACAGATAAAGGAAACAGATAGGTACAAAACGGCCTTTACAGTACCCTTTGGGCATTATGAGTGAATGTAATGCCTTTTGGACTTAAAAACGCCCCAAGTGAATTCCAAAACATGATGAATACGATATTTAACTCAGAATCACACTTCATCGATGATGTATTAATCTTCTCGAAAGACTTAAAGCAACATGTCAAACACATAAGGCAGTTTCATAATCTAGCAAAGCAAAATGGGTTAGTAATTTCAGCCCCTAAGATTAAAATCTTCCAAACTAAAATAAGATTTTTAGGGCACTATATATATCAGGGCACTATTAAGCCCATTGAGAGATCTGTAGAGTTTGCAGATAAATTTTTAGATGAAATTAGAGAGAAAACCCAGTTGCAAAGATTCCTAGGATGCCTTAACTATGTGGCAGACTTTGTCCCAAACCTAAGGATCACCCTAGAACCTTTGTATGCTCAACTTAGAAAAAAGAAAACAAAATGGACAGAGGAACAAACCCAGGTTGTCAGGAAAGTAAAAATGTTGGTCAAAAAACTTCCCTGCCTAAACCTACTAAATCCATCAGCATTTTAGTCATTGTTGAAACAGATGCCTCAGACATAGGATTCGGAGGAATTCTCAAACAAAAAATCAGTAATAAGGAAACCTTAGTCAGATATCATTCGGGAATATGAACTAATGCACAAATAAATTACAGTACAATAAAAAAGGAGGTTTTATCAATCGTATCATGCATTCAGAAATTTCAAGAAGATTTGTATTTTAAAAGGTTTCTTCTTAGAATTGATTGCAAATCAGCAAAAGATATTTTACAAAAGGATGTTGAAAATATCGTTTCCAAACAAATTTTTGCAAGATGACAAGCTATTTTATCGGTATTTGATTTCGAAATAGAGTTTATAAAAGGAACAGAAAATAGCCTACCAGACTTTCTAACTAGAGAATTCCTTACAGGAACAAAATGTCAGAAAAGCCCAGATCCAAAGCCTCCTACGCCAAGCCCATGACCTTGGTACCTCTCAGAACCATCACCCCTATTAAAAACCAGTACTCAGTCCTTGCCTCACCGTCCCAAAGTTATTCCCAGGCCACTCAGAAATGGTCACCTCCTGGCCTAAACCAAACCAAGCTAAGATGGTCACCTCCTAGCCCAAATCAAACTAAGCCTAGTCCACCAAGTCCTGGTGTGGCCAGACCTAGTCCACCTAGACCACCTCCAGTTAACCCATACATCCCAAAAAATTGTTCCTTGACCGTAAAACTGTTAGAAAAAGATGAACTGAGTGACCAGCAAACTCCCAAACTATCCAGAATATTCCCTTCGGTAAATGGCAAAATAGTCCAATATCATTTACCTACCGGATATGAAGTACCCTTGAAATCCCAAGAGTATTATGAATTCATATTGGTAGACTTAGATTCTGCAGAAATAACCCATACTCCAGAGCCCAATTCGGAAGCCTTATTCAAAGTGCAAAATCCTAAAGTTCATCACCAAAGAAGAATGGGGAAATCCTTATCAGTCCAAAACATTCTCCCAAACCTATTCACCCCCACAATACAACTATTTTGATTACCAAGAAGCCTTGTTTAAAGCCTTCTACCTTAAACCACAAATCACAGTTGGTTCTTCAACTTCTGCCAAAAGTTCAACAAAAAAATCCCAAACTGTGTCCATAACTGGTGGATCTACTTTGGATTGACTAAAGATATATTACCTGAAGAAATACAACACTCCTGGGACTATTTCCAAGACAATCTCAGAACAACTACTTATGGAAACAAATCCATCATGTTCTCAGTCGAATTTCAAGTCCCATGGATCCTTGGATGGGATTTTACCATCAGCAAGACTCTGGACCATCAATATCCACCCATCCTGGAACGAAGATTCAGAATCAAATGGTGGAAAAACTTCCAGTCAGGAGAAAGACTACTAATAAGCAATATCAAATTATGGCTTATTACTTATGACCATCCTCAACAATTTCCAAAGCCTGAAAAAGGCCCAGTCAAAGGCTCAGTCCCTCCAACAACAGGTAAGCCTCCCAACAGAAAAGAATTGAAGAAGAAACTATTAGAAGAACTATCCCAACTTGGAGACTCAGACAACGAAGAAGACACTGGATCATCACAACCAGACCCAACAACAACAATGCAGTTTGCACAAGACCCCTATGAAGATTACAACATCATATAATCATCATAAGGAAGATAACAATGAAGACAACAAGGCCTTCCAGATAGGCTTTGTCCAAGCACAGCCCAGTTCATTCAGACCAGCCTGCCAACTCCAGAAGCCAACAGGCCTTCCCAATAGGCCTCATCCAACCAACATCACAACTTCGTACCTGCCGACCATAGTGGCAGCCTACCAACTCCAAGAATCTCCAACAACCAGATTACAGTCACAGCATATGAAGCTCCAGTAACCTAGTCAGACTTTTTCTTTACCATTGAGAGCACTGTCCTGGAAAAGGTCACAAATGCAGCCGGACATGTGCTGCAGTGCTCGCCAAACGTCCTGAACCACTATACCCCTTAGGTGCGAATCCATTGCCTCCCTCATCATTGTCCTTCCTGGCAGCTCCACTTCAAATCATTATACCTCCATGGTCCCACTCCACCAATAATTGTACCCGCTGCCTCTCTCATCATTGTCCTTCCTGGCAGCTCCACATCAAATCATTGTACCTCCATGGTCCCACTCCACCAATAATTGTACCCACTGCCCCCTCATCATTGTCCTTCCTGGTAGCTCCACTTTAAATCATTGTACCTCCATGGTCCCACTCCACCAATAATTGTACCCATTGCCTCCCTCATCATTATCCTTCCTGACCTTGTGCCATCAAATCATCATCTTTCTTATTGACCGCATCTCCACTACTGCTCAAAAAGAAATGGACCAAGATAGCCTTCCTTCGGCTATAAAAGGAAAGAACCGCCTCCTCAGAAGACAAGTTCCTCATTCCGCCTCCACTACCCACTTTTAACCCCATTAGCCTTCATCCTAACCAAGCACCACTTAATATCCTATATTCCATTCAAACCCACCATCGGCCTCACTACCTCCATGACCGCATGTCTCCCTTCATCTCGAGGACCTTCTTACCTTCACCAACCTTACCCATGAACTACTAGACATGTTAACCTTCATAAACTCCCAGAAAGCCTCAAACCTGAACTTGAGCTTATCTACCAAGAGTTTATCAGCCTTGTCATAAGAACCCTCCAGTACCACTCCGAACAGATAGTCCACCAGATAGACCATCTTACTACCCAGATCATCATAAGCCAAGCAGAAGAATTCTACAAACAGTTTGACCTCAGACTATTCCCTGACAGCCTGTAACATGAACCCTTCCATGAAAAAACTCCTTGAAGATTGCCAGAAAACCCTAAAACTTATAGACTCCTTACTCGAAACAAATCCAGACCTACTCCCACTCCTCCAGAGGATCATAGACAGCGCCACCTGGACTATCATGCCCATTGAAGAACATGAAAACCAGTATTTCGACCTCATACAGATCCGAGGAAGACCGTAGCAAATTCCCAGAAGCCAGTTTCATGTAAAAATCTACTACCAGCTTTTATGTGAAAAATATTAAGATTTCAGTTTTATGTTATTGTGACTTTTTATTCGGTTTTATGCAAGTTTTCCAAGCAATGTACCCTGTAAGCTTAGTATAAGCTTTGCTATAAATAAATATCCAAGTTCAGTCTTTTCAAAATATTACTGTTCATTCTAACTATTCGAATTATTGTTCATTTTTACTATTCATGAGATATGGGTGAAAATTTTTCAAAGTGCGGTGAATAGTAAAAAGTGAATAGTAACTATGAAAGTAAAATCAACAGTAAACAATAGTAAACATGAACAGTAAAAATGAACAGTAATTCGAATAGTTAGCATGAACAGTAATATTTTGAAAAGACTGAACTTGGATATTTATTTATAGCAAAGCTTATACTAAGCTTACAGGGTACATTGCTTGGAAAACTTGCATAAAACCGAATAAAAAGTCACAATAACATAAAACTGAAATCTTAATATTTTTCACATAAAAGCTGGTAGTAGATTTTTACATGAAACTGGCTTCTGGGAATTTGCTACAGTCTTCCTCGGATCTGTCTGAGGTCGAAATACTGGTTTTCATGTTCTTCAATGGCCATGATAGTCCAGGTGGCGCTGTCTATGATCCTCTGGAGGAGTGGGAGTAGGTCTGGATTTGTTTCGAGTAAGGAGTCTATAAGTTTTAGGGTTTTTTGGCAATCTTCAAGGAGTTTTTTCATGGAAGGGTTCATGTTACAGGCTGTCAGAGAATAGTCTGAGGTCAAACTGTTTGTAGAATTCTTCTGCTTGGCTTATGATGATCTGGGTAGTAAGATGGTCTATCTGGTGGACTATCTGTTTGAAGTGGTACTGGAGGGTTCTTATGACAAGGCTGATAAACTCTTGGTAGATAAGCTCAAGTTCAGGGTTTGAGGCTTTCTGGGAGTTTATGAAGGTTAACATGTCTAGTAGTTCATGGGTAAGGTTGGTGAAGGTAAGAAGGTCCTCGGAGACGAAGGGAGACATGCGGTCATGGAGGTAGTGAGGCCGATGGTGGGTTTGAATGGAATATAGGATATTGAGTGGTGCTTGGTTAGGATGAAGGCTAATGGGGTTAAAAGTGGGTAGTGGAGGCGGAATGAGGAACTTGTCTTCTGAGGAGGCGGTTCTTTCCTTTTATAGCCGAAGGAAGGCTATCTTGGTCCATTTCTTTTTTGAGCAGTAGTGGAGATGCGGTCAATAAGAAAGATGATGATTTGATGGCACAAGGTCAGGAAGGACAATGATGAGGGAGGCAACGGGTACAATTATTGGTGGAGTGGGACCATGGAGGTACAATAATTTAAAGTGGAGCTGCCAGGAAGGACAATGATGAGGGGGGCAGCGGGTATAATTATTGGTGGAGTGGGACCATGGAGGTACAATGATTTGAAGTGGAGCTG
>UESW01001975.1:75328-118384 GCA_900491605.1 Calamus simplicifolius | reverse complement strand
TAGCTGCAGGATTACCAACCCGCATGGGATAGATTACGACCATCGCTCCCCACTGTCTCGCCATATTATGAAGGAGCCAGTCCCACCTCGGTTCCATCTACCCCAGTTGGATCCTTATGATGGCACTGCAGACCCCATGGATCACCTGGAAAGCTACAAGGTCCTCATGCAAGTCCAGGGGTTAACGGATTCTCTTCTCTGTGTAGCCTTCCCGGCTACACTTCGGAAGGCTGCACGTGCGTGGTATTCCCGCTTGCCACCACGTAGTATCCACTCCTTTCGATAGCTTGAGAGGTCTTTTTTGGCTCACTTTAATGCGTGCCGGAAGATCCCTCGGGTGGCTGATAGCCTGTTTGCCATCCAGCAAAGGAGCAACGAGACCCTAAAGGACTCTGTGGCTCGGTTCAAGGAAGCTGCGCTCGAGATTTACAATCTTGAGGACTCCATGGCCACTCTGGCACTAAAGCAGGGACTCCACCCTTCCAGGTTTGCCTACTTTCTGGATAAAAATCCTCCTAGCGCTTATGCTGAACTGTTGAGCCGGGCGTAGAAGACATTCGCACCGACGAGGCAGACTCTTCCAGAAATGAGGTTGACAAAGAAAATTTCACTCCATTGCTTGCCCCGATATCCCACATTCTGTTGGAGATTGAGGACGAGGCCTACCTCGGCATCCACCTCCCATGAGGCCTGGGGTCCCTCGCAACAAGGAACTCTACTGATGATATCACAAAGACTACGACCACGACACTGAAGACTGTCGCCTGCTGAAGAAATCTATCGAGGAACTCGTTCAGCAAGGCCATCTAGGAAAGTTCATCCGAAGAGGGAACCCTGCTGCCCCGGGCCCGTCGGCACCTCCTGCGCCTCAGATTGGCATGGACAATGCCCCAACGGAGAAGACGGCGAGAGGAGGGAGAAGATTCTATAATTCCCTTCTCTAAAAGGGAGCTAGAAGGGGTAGTAAACAAGCATGATGATAGCGTCGTCGTATTTATAACGATTGCAAAACACCCTATAAAATAAATTTTGGTTGATAGTGGAAGCTACAAGGTCCTCATGCAAGTCCAGGGGTTAACGAATTCTCTTCTCTGCGTAGCCTTCCCGGCTACACTTCAGAAGGCTGCACGTGCGTGGTATTCCCGCTTGCCACCACGTAGTATCCACTCCTTTCGATAGCTTGAGAGGTCTTTTTTGGCTCACTTTAATGCGTCCCGGAAGATCCCTCGGGTGGCTGATAGCCTGTTTGCCGTCCAGCAAAGGAGCAGCGAGACCCTAAAGGACTCTGTGGCTCGGTTCAAGGAAGCTGCGCTCGAGATTTACAATCTTGAGGACTCCATGGCCACTCTGGCACTAAAGCAGGGACTCCACCCTTCCAGGTTTGCCTACTTTCTGGATAAAAATCCTCCTAGCTCTTATGCTGAACTGTTGAGCCGGGCGTAGAAGACATTCGCACCGATGAGGCAGACTCTTCCAGAAAGGAGGTTGACAAAGAAAATTTCACTCCATTGCTTGCCCCGATATCCCACATTCTGTTGGAGATTGAGGACGAGGCCTACCTCCGGCATCCACCTCCCATGAGGCCTGGGGTCCCTCGCAACAAGGAACTCTACTGATGATATCACAAAGACTACGACCACGACACTGAAGACTGTCGCCTGCTGAAGAAATCTATCGAGGAACTCGTTCAGCAAGGCCATCTAGGAAAGTTCATCCGAAGAGGGAACCCTGCTGCCCCGGGCCCGTCGGCACCTCCTGCGCCTCAGATTGGCATGGACAATGCCCCAACGGAGAAGACGGCAAGAGGAGGGAGAAGATTCTATAATTCCCTTCTCTAAAAGGGAGCTAGAAGGGGTAGTAAACAAGCATGATGATAGCGTCATCATATTTATAACGATCGCAAAACACCCTATAAAACAAATTTTGGTTGATAGTGGAAGTTCAGTTGATGTTTTGAGTTATGATGCTTTTGTTCGGATGAATTTGCCTAGAAGTTCTCTTCGGCCCATCACCACCCCCTTGATGGGTTTTACTGGAGACTCCATCAGGGTCGAGAGGGAAGTCACCCTCCCTGTCACAGCCGGGACTCCACCGTGTTAGAGCACAGTTCTTATGAACTTCCTAGTAGTTCGAGTCCCATTGGCTTACAATGCTATCTTGGGAAGACCTGGTTTGAACTTGCTAGATGCTGTTATCTCCACCAAAAGATTACTTGTAAAGTTCCCCATCGACGAAGAAGTTGAAAAGATGAGGGAAGAACAGAGCCCATTACTGCTCTGCTACCACTTAGCCCCCAGTCCATAGGGGGTGATGTCGGCAACAGTGCCCGAGCCGCTCAACCCCCGAGACCTGGAGAGGAGGAGGGAGCCAGCCGAGCACCTGCTGACCTTCCCACTAGGGGAGGACCCGACGAGAACCATCCAGGTTGGAGCCCTACTTCCGGAGGAGGCACATGATTAGCTCCTTGTTTTCTTGTGTGCCAACTCTGACATCTTTGCATGGTCATCATCCGACATGCCAAGCATCCCTGAGGAGATAATTACTCATCGGATCAACATCAAGCCAGGATGCTGGCCAGTCCGGTAGAAGAAGAGAAGCTTTGCCCCAGATCGGCAAAAGGCCATTGACGAAGAGATCCGCAAGCTGGAGGTTGCAAGCCACATTCGGGAAGTACATTACCTGACTGGCTGGCTAACATCGTGATGGTCCCCAAGGCTAACGGGAGCTAGAGGATGTGCATAGATTTCATTGACCTCAACAAAGCATGCCCCAAGGATAGCTTCCCCTTGCATCGGATTGATCAGCTCGTGGACACTACATCCGGTCATGAGACCCTTAGCTTCATGGATGCCTTCTCTAGATACAACCAAATTAAGATGGACCCAGCGGACGAGGAAGCTACTTCGTTTGTGATCGAGAAGGGGATATACTGTTATAAGTGATGTCGTTCGGACTAAAGAATGCGGGGGCCACTTACCAGAGGCTGATGAATAAAATCTTTGAAGACCATATCGGATGCAATATGGAGGTGTACATGGATGACATGCTGACCAAAAGTGTCCATACCGCTGACCACATTGCCAACTTGGTGGAGACCTTTTGCAACCTCCGCCGGTATTAGATGAGGCTAAATCCTTGCAAGTGTGCCTTGGGGTGACAGCGGGCAAGTTCTTGGGTTTCATGGTGACGCAACATGGGATTGAGGTGAATCCTGATAAGATCTGAGCCATCCTAGACATGAGGTCTCTAGCTAACAAGAAGGAAGTAAAGTGCTTGACTGGAAGAGTGGCGGCCTTGAGCCGTTTTTTGTCCAAGTCCGTATAGCGATGCCTGCCTTTCTTTAAGGCACTGCGCAAAGTCAATGGCTTTGAATGGACGAGGGAGTGCCAGGAGGCCTTCGAGGAATTAAAAGAGTTCCTATCCACCCCGCCACTGTTATCTAAACCAAGGGGTGGGAAAGAGCTCCTCTGTACCTTGCAACCTCTCCTAAAGCTGTCAGCTCCGTGCTTATTCGCATGGATGCTGACGGGACACAAAAGCCAGTGTATTACACCAGCAAGGTGTTCCATGATGCGGAGACTAGATATTCAAGAGTCGAGAAGATTATCTTTGCATTGATCGTTTCCGCCCAGTGCTTCAGACCCTATTTCCAAGCTCACCCGATCATGATGGTCACAAATCAACACCTCAAGGTGATTCTTTCTCGTCCTGATACCTCTGGTTGGCTGGCAAAGTGGACACTCAAGCTGGGAGAGTTTGACCTATTGTTTCGACCCAGATTGGCCATGAAGTCTCAAGTCTTAGCAGATTTCTTGATTGAGTGCACTTGGACAGAAAAACAGCAGAAGGAGTCCCATGCAAACCCTTCAGGCATTGAAACCAAGGAAAGAGGGGATGACTGGATCCTTCACATAGACGGAGCTTCAAATTCTCAAGGGAGCGAGGTAGGCCTTATCCTGGCTAGTTCAGATGGAGTTATGATCGAGTACGCCCTCCATTTCCTTTTCCCAACCACCAACAACCAGGCCGAATATGAAGCCCTACTGTCAGGAATGAGGCTAGCTCGGGAGCTCGGGGTGAAATGCCTTAGAGTCTTCATCGACTCCCAGCTAGTCTCCGATCAAATCAAAAGAGAGTATGAAGCACAGGATCCTACCATGTCTCGTTACCTATGTATGGTGCAGTCACATGCCTCTCCCTTGATCCACTTTAGTGTCAGCTACATCCTTCGGAGGGAGAATGCCAGAGCTGATGCTTTGTCCCGATTAGCTACCTCGGTTGACGAGACCTTAGGAAGAACCTACTTGGAGCATCTGGAAGCCCCAAGCATCAACGCGATAGAAGAATCCATGCCAGTTCACCAAGAGCCCTCCTAGATGGATGTTTACATCCAATACTTCACCACTGGTACCCTTCCAGCCGACCCTGTTGAAGCCAAACTATTCAAGTGGCGAGTACACAAGTTCCTAATGATCGACGGGCAACTATACCGAATATCCTTTTCTCACCCTCCTTTCAGATGCGTTGGTCCTGTAGACGCCGACTATATCCTCCATGAGATCCATGAAGGTATCTGTGGAAACCACTTGGGGGGCAGAGCACTATCGCACAAGGCTCTACGCCAAGGTTACTACTGGCCCACCATGCGAGAAGACGCGACTGAACTGGCTTGAAAGTGTGATAGCTGCCAGCGACATGCTAACATTCAACAGCTGCCCGCTTCTCAACTGGGCCCCTTGTCGGCTCCATGGCCTTTCGCCCAGTGGGGGATGGACATCTTGGGACCATTCCCTCCAGCCTCTGGTCAGCGGAAGTTTTTGCTTGTCACCATCGACCGCTTCACCAAGTGGGTTGAGGCCGAAGCACTAGCCAAGATTACCGAAGCTAAGGTGAGGAACTTCTTCTGGAAGTCTGTTATTTGTCGGTTTGGACTACCCCACACACTTGTTACCGACAACGGATGCCAGTTCGACAATGCCCCTTTCAAAGAGTTCTGTGCCGAATTGAAAATATATCAGAGGTTCATCTCCATCGGTCATCTGCAAACAAATGGTATGACAGAAGTGACAAATCGGACGATCCTTTAAGGGCTTAGGACACGTCTGGATGATTTTAAAGGAAGATGGGTGGAGGAGCTCCTAAACATGCTCTGGGCATACCACACGATGCCCCGAGCTCCCACTGAAGAAACTCCTTTCAGCCTTGTGTTCGGAGCGAAAGCAGTCATTCCAGTGGAGATTGGCATCCCTAGTCCTCGGACACAATCATATGATGAGGATGACAATCCCAATCAGTTGAGAGCCAACCTCGACTCGTCGAGGAACTCCATAATCAAGCACGACTCAGAATGGCCTCCTACTAAAAGAGCATCACAAAATATTACAATGTCCGAGTTCATCCCAGAACGTTCCTCCCTGAAGACCTAGTCCTTAGACGAGCTAAAGTCTCCAAACCTACAGAGGGGAAAAGCTGTCTCCTAATTGGGAAGGACCTTACTGAGTCACCGACGCACTTCACCGCGGAGCATAGCGGATCGAAGGGCTAGACGAAAAGCCTCTTTTTCGCACTTGGAATGCGGACAACCTACGTCGATATTATCAGTAGTATATTTATCTTTAATTTGAGCATGTCTACTAGAATAATATTCATTTTCTCACTAACGAAAGTATCTGAATAATCTTGCTTCTTGTTCAAGCCTGACCTTGTATCGGCACTTAAAGCCCGGCTCCGCATCGGCACTTGAAGCCCGGCTCTGCGTCGGCACTTGAAGCCCGGCTCCATGTCGGCACTTGAAGCCCGGCTCTGCATCGGTACTTGAAGCCCGGCTCTGCGTCTGCACTTCAAGCCTGGCTTCGCGTCAGCACTTGAAGCTTGACTCTGCGTCGGCATTCAAGCCCAACTCCGCATCGGCACTTGAAGCCCGGCTCCGCATCGGCACTTGAAGCCCGATTCCGCATCGGCACTCAAGCTTGACTCTGCATCGGTACTTGAAGCCCAGCTCCGCATCGATACTTGAAGCCCGATTCCGCATCGACAGTCAAGCTCAACTCTGCATCGGTACTTGAAGTCTGGCTCCGCATCGGCACATAGCCTGATTCCATGTCAGCATATTGGCCCGACCTCGCGTCAGCACTCCGCTCGGTCTCATGTCGGCATTCAAATCTGACTCCATACCAGCTCTCACACTAAGCTGCGGGTACTCTATAACCCAGTGTCTACCCCTAAACTGACTTCGCATCGGTGCTTTGCTCCCTTGGCACTCCCAGCCTTTGTATCGGCCTAGGGCTAAGGCTGGGTCTTCTACTTTCAAGTCATTAGCACTGTTGTCAAATCGAAGACTTCAACTACACTTGCCTACAGCCTCAGCCTCAACTATTCTCTAGAATCGGCTCGCACTGGCCTACTGACGTCATCCTATTTGCTAGAAAACTTGTTGGCTATGATGCAAGTCAAATGAAGATAGTATGGATCAAAGAGTTTACAAAATTGCCGATCCAAGTTGGACTTTGTACAATGAAACAAAAGAAGTAAAAAGAATATTCAAGGCTCAGCCGATGGGCTACAGACAGAGGAGTGATCTTCAGGGGGTGTGTTCTCCGTAGCCTCATTTGGATCCAGGCTGTTTAGATCTTCAAGATTGCGAACCTTCTTCACCTTATCCTTGCAGTCCTGGAAACTGACATTGTAGGCGAAGGTGGTTGCCTTAGCCAGCTCCTCTCTATAGTCGGCAGATTGGCAGAAATCCTCTACCGCCTTGGTGGCCTTGGCCTCTGCTGCCTCCACCGCCGATTTCATCTCGGAAACTTTTGTATCAGAGCTTCAAGCTATTTCTTCAGCGTTCTCTGCCCGCTCCTCGGCCATGCTCCGTAGTGTGTTGGCGGTCTCTAGGCTGCTGCGATACACCAGCAACTCCGTTTCCATCTGCTTGCGGCTTTCTTCGGTAGCACGTGCTGCCTCCAAAGCTCTCTCGGCCCTCTCAGTTTGGGCTCGGCCCTCTACTATGGCCTCGTCTCGAGCCTTCTCTGCCCTCTCTACTTGAGCTCGGCCCTCGGTTATGGCCACTTCAAGAGCCTCCTCGGCCCTTTTCACCCGGGCCTCCCCTTCGGCCCTCTCATACAGGATGGCTTCTAGGGCCTTCTTTGCTTCTTCTGCTCTGGTGTTGGATTGTTGGGTCTCCTTTTGTGATCGGTCAAGTGCAGCCTTGGCCAGAGAGAGAGCACTCTTCAAGGCAGCCAGAGAATTCACCGCCTGCATGCGAAAGTTACTGTTAGAAATCTTTCTAGGTGTCAAGTTAAATTAAGAGGGTTCGAATACTTACCCAGAGATAAGCCATTAAGGCCTCTCGAAAGAAAGGGAAGTCCTCTGCTCCTGGAGGACTCCCTGGAGCTCGGGCAGGCATACTTGTGCCATTGTCCGCTTCACCCAGCGCCCCTCGCGCTCAAGGAGGGCCTTGAAAGACAGGACGGCTTCATCTTCGGCGGCAAGCTCCGAAGCCGGTGGCATGTTAGGGATTGACGAAGTCCCCGCCTCTTCCATGGCCATAGGAGGCTCTTCATTTACCGCCTCTACCCTGGGGGGCTCTGCTGCCACTTATGCTTGGGCGGCCTTAGGGATTGAGTCAGGGGTTGGCTCAGCGGCCCCCACATCTAGCATGGTCGGTTGTGATGGCGGCACGTGGCGCCCTTGGTTCCTCCGGTGGTGTATCGATCGTGAGATCGACATCCGCTTCCCTCTCCGTCCGAGGCCGATGGGAAAGTGGTGTCAGAGATCGAGACCGCGCCGATGATGGTGATCGAGGCCTTTTCCTTTGCTCTTCGGCCCTTGTAATTTTTTCTTTGGCCTTTTCGGCCCTAGTCTTTTTTCTGGCTGCTTTGGCTATAGCCTTCTTCTTAAAGGGGGCTCCATCCGCCCCAGCCCTCCTCGCTTTGGCCGCTGCCTTCCTCATCTCCTCAATCAAAGGAAACATACTTACACAGAGCAAATAGACTCAGTAAAAGAAAAAGGAGAAGAAAAGGAATGAGAGCAGAAAGAGCGAGGTGAGTAAATCGGCTACTCACCACTAGGCGGAATAAGGCCGGCGAGTTGGAGATTCTCCTCGGCCAAAAGTTGGTTGCACCGAGGGATGTCGGCAGTCAGAAGCTGTCCAAATGCTATCTGATCCCTCGGGAGAATGAAAGAATCCCTATTTGCATCTGTGTTTGGCACTCCGCAGACTCCACTCGCTTCCTCAACATCGGCAAAAAAGAACCTATCCTTCCACCCCTTAACATATGTAGGAAGGTAGAGTTTGAGAGCCCTAGTGGGTCTAGGGGCAAAGGACCACCACTCCCCTTGCTTGCGGAGGGTGTAGAAGCTATGAAACAAAGAAATCCTAGCCTCTATTCCATGAAGATGACACACAACTAGGAAGCCAATGATTGTCCTAATAGAATTTGGGACTAACTGTGCTGGGGCCAAGGAATATCTATCAAGGAGGTTAAGGATGAAGGGATGAAGGGGTAGCCGAAGCACCGCCTTGAAGAAGGCTCCATACAAGGCAACTCTCCCAGGGCGAGAGGAAGTTACCCTATCTTCGGGAGTAGGATGAGACAGGCTCATGTCGGTGGGTAAACTGTACTTAGCCCTAAGATTTACTATGTCTTGGGCAGTCATAGTAGAGGGAGTCCATTCGGAAGACTCCCTCGCAGTGGAGGATGGACCGGTGCGGCCAGACGGCATCAGATTGGGGCATGTCCGGTGGCCGAACGATTCTCGACCGAGGATCGTCCGGCTATTCATCGCTGTTCCAATGGAACACGACCGGGGGAGGAAGAGGACCAGCTGGACGCTGGAGAAGAAGAGGGCTGCGAGAGAAAGGGGGAATATCCCCTAGAGTCTAAAATAGAACAAGAAAGTGAGGAGGAAGCCATGAAGACTGACCTGAAGAACTCGAACCTGAGGGAAGAGCTCGGGAAAGAAGAATGGAGGTGGGAGATGAACGGCGCTTGCAGAGTCGGGGTAAGGGAGCAAAACACAGAAAAGGTAAAGAACCAAGGACAGGGATGACTCCCCCTTTTTTATACCCTCGTTTCAAATCATCCCGCCTGTCTCTGAATTGGCCACATGTCTGCCCACCATTGGAAATCGCCTCGGCAACCACCCGAGGCGCAGAACGCGAGGGACACCACCAATGAGAGGACGGCGGTGACCTCACCGCAATGATGGCACCCGCCTTTTCACGGTTCCTCGCCCGAGGAGAATCCCGCCTAATCCCAACGGCCCGAACGGACGAAATGACGGCATAGAGTTCAGCCACCAGGTGGATACTAACACCCCTTTCGCTGGTAACTACACACCCACTCATCTCAGGGGTGGGGGGGGGAGGGCATCTGATGTTGCTGATCACTTTCTTGGACAGTAGCATAACATCTTGCACAGTTCTCGGGGCCATGTGATAATTTAACAATTCAATCCCAGCATCGGCCTTAGCTGACTTTGGCCTCGGCCTCGATATTGGCTTCAGCCTCAACCTTGACCCTGGCTTCGGCTTCGGCCTCGGCCATGAACCATTAGCTCCAACGTTTGCCTCGCTTTGCTTCTGCCTCTGCCTAGAGTTGCCTCTGCTTTCCGTCTCGGCCTCGAGCCCCGCCTCAGCCTCGAGCCCCGCCTCGGCCTCGGCCCCGAGCTTCGCCTTGGCCTCGGCTTCGAGGCCCACCTCGGCCTCGAGCCCCACCTCGGCCTCGGCCTTAATCTTCACCACGGCCTTGGCCTCGAGCCCTGCCTTGAATCCCACCTCGTCCTCGGCCTATCTTCAGTCTCGGCCTCAAATTTTGTATTGCACTCTTAACCCATTATCGTGGAACCAACTTCGGAGGATACTGGACCCAGTGATTTAAAACACCAACGATTACCGCATAGCTTGCTCGTCTGTTTTGCTAAAATCATGGGCGGTTACCAATATACTATGCAGTTACCAATATCTACGGTGCACACCTAGCAATTGTGTACCCACCTAACAGAAGAGATTCGTCAGTTATCGATGAAGGGTAAGAGGGACCCCCAATAAGGTATATAAAGACCCGACCCCCAACGAGGGCGGGGACTAAATCTGAACTCTTTCATCTGAATTCCTGTTCTCCAAATCACTGACTTGAGCGTTGGAGGGTTCTCACTGGAACCATCAGTCCAGGACTTTTCTTGCATGTTTCCAGCTACATGAGGCAATTGTATCATCTTCTAAAGACTCGTAAAGCTCCTATCTCGCCGGACGCTCCTCAAAAGTGATTTGGCAGCAACAGCGTGTATATATGTGTGTGAGTGTGTGTGTGTGTGTGTGTGTGCGCGCGCTCAGAATTTTTTTGACCCTAACCGAAGCTGTGCAGCCATGACGGTCCCGACCCAGAAACTCCTGAGGGCCATCGCCAAGAAGAGGGCACGGGAAGGACCAAGTGAAGACCGGCGAGCACCGGCTCCAAAATGCTCGACGGTGCAGGTGCCCGAGCCACTGGCACTGCAAGAGCCCCCGGTCGCTCCAGAGATTGACCTCACAGCCGATACCCCTCCAGAAAGAGCGGTGACCGAGGGGGCACCAATGGAGGAGCCGGCTGCGAAGGAGCCGGTGGTAGCAGAGGAGCCAGCGGTAGTGGAGGAGCTCTTTGCTCCCAGTGGACCGACCCTCCCCGAGGCAGCCAAGAGCTGGGGCGAGGGGCCATCAGGGGCAGCAAGTCTGCCCCCCGAGCAGACACCACACTGGTCCAGTAGGTTCAAGCTCTGACCCATCTAACTCAAGGACGCCATGATGCTCCTGTCCAGTTGCTCCTGCTCTGCACCTTCCTAAGGAGGTCGCGGCCCCCATTCCCCCAGCAATCTCTTTTTTCGGTCAGCATGGAGTCGCGGACCCCCTGGTCATCCTAAGTGAGCTAGGCCCGCAAGGGGTTTGTGGCAAGGATCTCCCTAGATCTTGATGGGCCCGATCCCTCTCTCCGGTATTCTCTCACCATGACTCGACACCTTCTCTGCATTCTCCTTGCCCAGCCCCTCCTGCTATGCCCGAAGAGGAGATCCACCGATAGATCCGGGAGATGCGCCAGGAGTTGGACGCTGCCAAGCAGGCCCATCCGCTTCAGCATAAGGCAGAGCAGGGCATTCCCTTCTCCAAGGAGGTCATGGGGGAAGTGATTCCCTCCCATGTCAAGCTGCCCGTCATCAAGCCTTATCACGGATCCTTCGATCCTGATGACCACCTCAGTAGCTTTCGGTCGATCATGATGTTCCATGGGGCATCAAATGTGATTCTCTATCGCGCCTTCCCCTCCACCCTTAGAGGTCCGCTCGAACCTGGTTTAATGCCTTAAAACCAGGTTCCGTTGGTTCATTCGACGAGCTGAGTCACCTCTTCATCAGCCAGCTCGTCAGCAGCCGCCGTCACCGATGGAGATCTAATTCCCTCTCCGATGTTAAGCATAGAGAGAAGGAATCCTTGAAGAACTATCTCGGTCGCAGTCATGCTGAAAGTGGATCACCTTAACCATGAGGTGGCCATGTCCTTCCTAGCGGGTGGAGTGTTAAAGAAGAGTGACTTCTACCTGGCGTTGGAGGTCAATTACCCTTCAAACCACTCCGATATGATGGCCCTGGTGGACAAGTACGCCATAGTTGAGGAATCACGGAGGACTGCCCGCACCGAGCTGGCAAGGAAGAATGAGTCCAAGGGCTCAAACAAATACCGATCTATCCATCAGCTGAGCCCACCTCGCCGCCAAAGGGTTCCTCCACCGTCGCCGAGGAACCGCACCTGGAGCCCGTCTAGGAGGTTCAACCGGTTCACCCCGCTCACTGCCTCGAGAATGCAGATCCTCATGGAGATAGAGTTTCAACTCCCTCGACCGCCTCCTCTCTGAGGAAATGCGACCCGAAGAGACCCCACCAAGTACTGCCGCTACCATCGGGACCATGGCCACGACACCGAAGAATGCTGGCAGCTGAAGAATGAAATCAAGAGGCTCATCCAGTGGGGCAGACTGAACCAATTCAGGAGAGCGCCCAAGCCAAGAAATAGGGGTGACCGCCAGCCCGAGCCTCAGCAATCTCCTCCTTCAAATCCTTCGGCTGTTGGCCACATCAATGTGATCGAGGCAGTCGGTATTCCGTCGGGCCGGTGGGATGATGAAGAAGATTCGACACCAAAGAGAGCACAGACTGATGAGCTCTCCTTCTCCGATGATGACCTCCAGAAGATATAGTTCCTGCATGATGATGCGCTGGTTGTATCTCTAAATCTAAACAATTATGATGTAAGCCGGATTCTTATTGATAGTAGGAGCTCTGTCAATGTTCTGTACCTCGATGTGTTTGCGAAGATGAAACTGCTCATGGAGAGTCTCCAAGCCATGGACTCCACCCTAATGGGGTTCACCGGCGATGTTATTACCCCAGAGGGGGTCGTGACCTTGATGGTCCGAGCAGGAACTTGGCCCTATATTACCACTGTTCACATAGATTTCCTGGTGACCAAGCTTCGATCGCCCTACAATGCAATCTTTGGGAGACCCGACCTAATGTCCCTTGGAGCTGCTGTCTCCATCCCGCATCTAGTCATGAAGTTCCCTATCGAATGGGAAGTTGGTGTAGTTCGAGGAAGCCAAGCTATGGCTCGGCAATGCTTCGTCACCAACCTTCAGTCCAAACTGCCCGAGGTTGACAGGCTAGACGCTCGGGAGGAGGTACCGCTGAACGAAGCCTGGCTCGACCGAACAATAAAGATCGGGTCGCTACTAAAAGGGAAACCTCGGCTGGAGCTGATCGACTTTCTTTAAAAGAATGCTGATGTCTTTGCCTGGTCCACTTCTGATATGCTGGGGATCAGCCCAGACGTCCTCATCTACTACCTCAATGTGGACGAGATGTCCCGGCCCATCAAGCAAAAGAAAAGAAGCTTCGCCCCTGAGCGATATAAAAGGCTATTGAGGAAGAAGTCAACAAGCTTATCAAGGCAAATTTCATTTGGGAGGTAAACTATCCTAACCGGCTGTCAAATGTTATTATGATGAAGAAGTCGAACGGCAAGTGGCGGATCTGCATCGACTTCACCGACCTTAACAAAGCATGCCCAAATGCTGGCCTTGGGGACAGCTTCCCCCTTTCCTGGACCGACCAACTTGTAGACGCTACTTCGGGTCACCAGATGCTGGCCTTCATGGACGCCTATTCGGGCTACAACCAAATCTGAATGGCACCTGAGGATGAAGAGAAGACCACCTTCATAACCGACTGAGGTACTTTTTATTACCGTGTGATGCCTTTTAGTCTGAAAAATGCAGATGCTACTTACCAAAGGCTAGTTAACAAGGTCTTTAAGGAGCAGATCGGCCGTAACATGGAGGTGTATATCGACGACATGTTGGTCAAAAGCAAAGAATCCCAGCATATTGAGGATCTTTAGGAGAGCTTCGCGATGCTCCAAAAATATCGAATGAAGCTCAACCCAACTAAGCTCGCCTTCGACGTCAATTCTGGAAAGTTTCTAGGCTTCATGGTTTTCCAGTGAGACATTGAGGCCAATCCGCATAAGATCCAGGCCCTTCAGCAAATGGCTCATCCAGCGTCCGTCAAGGAAGTCCAGCGCCTGACTGGGAGGATCGCGGCCCTCAACCGCTTTGTGGCTCGATCGGCCGAGAGATGCCTCCCTTTCTTCAAAGCTCTCTGATCAGCTAAGAATTTCCAATGGTCTCTCGAGTGTTAGAAATCGTTCAAGGACCTCAAAAGGTATCTCGGCTCTCCACCCCTCCTCAGCAATCCGAATCCGAAGAAAATGTTGTTCTTGTACTTAGCAGTTTCGAAAGGTGCCATTGGCTCAGTATTGGTCAGAGAAGAGAACAAGACCCAAAAGCCAATCTATTATGTCAGCAAACTGCTTTGAGACGTCGAGACAAGGTACACCCGGGTTGGTTTTGGCCCTGATAACGTCGGTCCGGAAGCTGTGACCGTATTTCCAAGCACATTCTATGACGGTCCTAACCGACCAACCCATCAAAGCGGTGGTCCATCGTCTGGAGACATCAGGAAGAATGACCAAATGGGCCATCGAGCTAAGTGAGCATGAAATCCGATACCAACCTCGCCCGGCCATCAAATCCCAAGTTCTAGCTGATTTCCTCCTCAAATGCACTATCCCCAAGGATGGCTCCACTCCGGACTCCTCTGAGCATCCGAGATCTGATGCCCCATGGCTGCTCCACATTGACAGATCATCTAATGCCAATGGCTCCAGTGCTGGCTTAATCCTCACCAGCCCAAAGGGGGCGACCTTCGAATACGGCATCCGCTTCTCCTTCTCAGCCTCCAATAATGAAGCCGAGTATGAAGCTCTGCTCGCTAGACTCTGAATTGCCCGTGACCTTAAAGTGAAGAAGCTGAATGCCTTTACCGACTCTCAGTTGGTAGCCGGTCATGTGCGGGGAGAGTTCGAGGCCCGGGAGCCGAACATGATTCGGTATCTTCAAGAGGTGTGGGACTTACTTTCCCATTTCTTCGAGTTTGAAGTCATTCAGATCCTAAGATCCGAGAATGCACGTGCCAACCTATTGTCCCTGCTGGCAACCATGGAATCAATGGATTCTGAGCGAAAGTTTCCCCTAGAGATTCTGGAAAAGCCCAGCATCGCGAGGCTGACCGAGTGATGCAGGTCGAGGTCGAACCATCCTTGTTCGATCCCATATTTAAGTATCTTAAAGAAGGGTCGCTCTGACTGAAAGGAAGCAAAAAAGCTAAAATTGCAGGCCACCCATTATATGCTGATCGATGACCAACTGTATAAGCGGTCCTTCTCCATGCCGCTGCTTAAGTGCCTTTGCCCATCTGAGGCTGATTATGCTCTTCGAAAAGTGCATGAGGGAATTTGTGGCAACCATCTGGGGAGCCGATCCTTATGCCACAAGGTGCTGCACCTGGGGTATTATTGGCCCACCATGCAAAAAGATGCTGACGATCTCGTCCAAGCTTGTGACCCTTGTCAGAGACATTCTAATATTCAGAGGCTCCCTCTGCCAGCTTGGTCCCTATTTCCTCCACTTGGCCTTTTGCTAAGTGGGGGATGGACATCCTTGGCCCGTTTCCCCTCGCCACAGGATAGAGAAAGTTCTTATTTGTCGCCATTGACTACTTCACCAAGTGGGTCAAGGCCGAGGCAGTTGCCCAGATAACCAAAGCTCGGGCTAAGAATTTCGTGTGGAGATCCATTATTTGTCACTTCGGCCTCCCACAAACCATCATTACCAACAATGGTAAGCAGTTTGATAACCCTAAGTTTTGAGAGTTCTATGAGGAGCATGGAATCTGTCACCGCCTCACATCAGTCGGGCATTCGCAAGCCAACGGAGAAGCTGAAGTAACTAATCGGACCCTACTTCAAGGGATCAAGTTAAAGAGACGATATCGTACCTCTCCCTCCTGCCGGGCTATTCTCTCAGTCAATTCCTCGACCTCGCCGAAGGCCCTCAGCTTATCGGCCTTGACCTGCTTGATCCTATCCTTAAGGTCATTGATTCTCGACTGCCTATTGTTAGCTTCTTCCCTAGACTGGGAGAGCTCATCGTCGAGCTTGGCTATTTTCTCCTAATGCCATTTGATCCTAACATCCCTGGCAATAATGCAATGTTGTAGCTACCGAATCTTCTCCTCCATCTTGCCGAGCATTCTATTCATGCGACTCCTCTCCTCGGCATCATCTTTCCTTAGCCTGTCTCGACTCTTGTCAAATTGTTTCTTAACAGTTTTCATTTCTCCAGCATGCCTAGATCTGATCCACAATAGCTCTGAGCATGCTTCGTAGCTCCCTAACTTCGAGCCTCAGCCTGGATGCTTCGTCGAGGGTGGCCTGATGCAATCCCCTCGCCTTCACCAATTTCTCATTGGCGACGTCCAGAACTTGTTCAAGTTTATCAGACACCTCCGCTCGCAACCGGAGCTTGGCGCTGACTCTCTTGGCCTGGACACTGGCCCCCGTTGCCAGGTTCAAGTGCCAGCATGGTGCCCTGGTGATCAAAGCACTCTGTGAAATAAAACACAAGTAAGAAAGTGCAATCAAGTCAACCAGAAGGCACCCATACTTTGGAACAGCAACTCACCTGGGAGGCATAAGACCTAGCAAGCTCCATAAGGGTGGGGTTGTCGATTTCAGGGAGGAGGTGGACATCCTTCGCCGCATTCCGCTGACCAAATGCGGCGTCGATGAGATCCAGGTCCGTGAACTCATTCACCGAGGGACCAACGCTTGGGTACAATGTCGACCTTATCAGGGTAGCAAACACCGCCTCGATGGCTGGGTCCAAACTACCAGACTACACGTCCGAAGGACTAATCCAAACAACCTCATGTTGAGAAGCCTTCAACCGCCTGGCCTCCTTCAGCAAAATTCTGGCCTGGGAGATTCCTCGGATACCTCAGCCAGCTAAGGCACCAATACCCCCAATGCCTCTCATGTGAGGACTATTTTGCAGGTCCGCCCAGGAGGGAGCCCAATCTAAAGCTCGACCACGCCCGAGTCAGAGGATAGATTCCAGCAACAACATCTCTGATCTCCTCCACCAGGTCGAGGTTGGTGCGGAGCTACTCGGCGTTAGCCTCCTCCGAGTAACTCTTCACCCGCGGAGAGGGGAGTCCTATCTCCATGAGGATGACAGCTTCTGTGCTGAAGGCCATCCGGAATGGGGTCTCGCCTGTGGGAACTCTCTGGGTGGTGTGGTAGGCCCATAGGACATGGTGAAGTTCGTCCGCCCATCTGCCTCGGGCTCTGGCAAGCCGAGCCTTGATCCCTTGAAGTAGGGTCCAATTAGTTACTTCGGCTTCTCTGTTGGCTTGCGGATGCCCAACTGATGTGAGGTGGTGACAGATTCCGTGCTCCTCACAGAACTCTCGAAACTTAGGGTTATCAAAATGCTTGCCATTGTCGATGATAATGGTATGTGGGAGGTCAAAGTGACAAATAATGGATCTCCACACGAAGTCCTTAGCCCGAGCTTCGATTATCTGGGCAACTGCCTCGGCCTCGACCCACTTAGTGAAGTAGTCAATGGCGAAATATAAGAACTTTCTCTGTCCTGTGGCGAGGGGAAACGGGCCAAGGATGTCCATCCCCCACTTAGCAAAGGGCCAAGCGGAGGAAATAAGGACCAAGCTGGGGAAGGGGAGCCTCTGAATATTAGAATGGGTCAAGGGTTGCAAGCTCGGACGAGATCGTCAGCATCCTTTTGCATGGTGGGCTAATAATACCTCTGGTGCAGCACCTTGTGGCATAAGGATCGGCTCCCCAGATGGTTGCCGCAAATTCCCTCATGCACTTCCCGAAGAGCATAATCAGCCTCAGATGGGTGAAGGCACTTAAGCAGTGGCATGGAGAAGGACCACTTATACAATTGGTCATCGATCAGCACATAATGGGTGGCCTACAATTTCAGCTTTCTTGCTTCCTTTCGGTCGGCTGGGAGCGATCCATCTTTAAGATACTTAAATATGGGGTCGAACCAGGATGGTTCGACCTCGACCTACATCACTCGGTCAGCCTCCACGATGCTGGGCTTTTTCAGAATCTCTAGCGGAAACTTTCACTCGGAATCCATCGATTCCGTGGTTGCCAGCCAGGACAATAGGTCGGCGCGTGCATTCTTGGATCATGGGATCTGAATGACTTCAAACTCGGAGAAATGGGAAAGTAAGTCCCGCACCTCTTGAAGATATCGAATCATGTTCAGCTCCCGGGCCTCAACCTCGTCCCGCACGTAACCGGCCACCAAC
Organism: Calamus simplicifolius; assembly: GCA_900491605.1. NCBI lineage: Eukaryota > Viridiplantae > Streptophyta > Magnoliopsida > Arecales > Arecaceae > Calamus > Calamus simplicifolius. The sequence goes on along the minus strand of UESW01001975.1, from coordinate 100,615 downwards.
TAAGAGTCGGTAAAGGCATTCAGCTTCTTCACTTTAAGGTCACGGGCAATTCGAAGTCCAGCGAGCAGAGCTTCATACTCGGCTTCATTATTGGAGGCTGAGAAGGAGAAGCAGACACCGTATTCGAAGGTCGCCTCCTTTGGGCTGGTGAGGATTAAGCCAGGACCAGAGTCATTGGCATTAGATGATCCGTCAATGTGGAGCAGCCACAGGGCATCAGATCTCGGATGCTCAGAGGAGTCCGGAGTGGATCCATCCTCGGGGATAGTGCATTCGAGGAGGAAATTAGCTAGAACTTGGGCTTTGATGGCCGGGCGAGGTTGGTATCAGATTTCATGCTCGCTTAGCTCGACGGCCCATTTGGTCATTCTCCCTGATATTTCCAGATGATGGACCACCACTTTAATGGGTTAGTCGGTCAGGACCGTCACAGCAAATGCTTGGAAATACGGTCGTAGCTTCCAAACCAACGTTATCAGGGCCAAAACCAACTTCTCGATCCGGGTGTACCTTGTCTCAGTGTCTTGGAGCAGTTTGCTAACATAATAGATTGGCTTTTGGGTCTTGTTCTCTTCTTTGACCAATACTAAGCCAATGGCACCTTCCGAAACTGCTAAGTACAAGAACAACATTTCCCCCAGATTCGGACTACTGAGGAGGGGTGGAGAGCCGAGATACCTTTTGAGGTCCTCGAACAATTTCTGACACTCGAAAGACCACTGAAAATTCTTAGCTGATCAGAGAGTTTTGAAGAAAGGGAGGTATCTCTCGGCCGACCGAGCCACGAAGCGGTTGAGGGCTGCGATCCTTCCAATCAGGCACTGGACTTCCTTGACGGATGCTGGAGGCGCCATTTGCTGAAGGGCCTGGATCTTCTGTGGATTGGCCTCAATGCCTCGCTGAAAAACCATGAAGCCTAGAAACTTCCTAAAACTGATGCCGAAGGCGCACTTAGTCGGGCTAAGCTTCATTCGATATTTTCAGAGCATCGCGAAGCTCTCCGAGAGATCCTCAATGTGCTGGATGCTTCTTTGCTTTTGACCAGCATGTCGTCGAGTACACCTCCATGTTATGGCCAATCTGCTCCTTAAAGACCTTGTTAACTAACCTTTGATAAGTAGCACCTGCATTTTTCAAACCGAAAGGCATGACACGGTAACAATAAGTACCTCGGTCGATTATGAAGGCAGTCTTCTCTTCATCCTCGGGTGCCATTCGGATTTGGTTGTAGCCCGAATAGGCATCCATGAAGGCCAGCATCTGGTGACCCGAAGTAGCGTCTACAAGCTTATCGGTCTGAGGGAAAGGGAAGCTGTCCTTCGGTCATGCTTTGTTGAGGTTGGTGAAGTCGATGCAGATCCTCCACTTGCCGTTTGACTTCTTCACCATAATAACATTTGACAGCCGGCTAGGATAGTTTACCTCCCGAATGAAATTTGCCTTGATAAGCTTGTCGACTTCTTCCTCAATAGCCTTCTGTCGCTCAGGAGCGAAGCTCCTTTTCTTCTACTTAATGGGTCGGGACATCTCGTCCACATTGAGATGGTGGACGAGGACATCTGGGCTGATCCCCGGCATATCAAAAGCGGACCAGGCAAAGACATCAGCATTCTTTCGGAGAAAGTCGATCAGCTCCAGCCGAGGAGGTTTCCCTTTCAGTAGCAACCCAATCTTTATAGTTCGGTCGGGTCGAGCTTCGTTCAGCTATACCTCCTCTAGCTCTTCGGCTGGCTCTCCTCGTTGCTCGGCAAAATCCTTCGAGCATCCAGCTCGTCAACCTTGGGCAGTTTGGACTGAAGGCTGGTGATGAAGCATTGCCGAGCCATAGCTTGGCTTCCTCGAACTACACCAACTCCCCATTCGGTATGAAACTTCATGACTAATGCAGGATGGAGATAGCAGCTCCAAGGGACATTAGGCCGGGTCTCCCAAAGATTGCATTATAGGGCGATCGAAGCTTGGTCACCAGGAAATCTGTGTGAACAGTGGCAATACATGGCCAAGTTCCTGCTCGGACCGTCAAGGTCACGACCCCCTCTAGGGTAATAACATCGCCGGTGAACCCCATTAGGGTGGAGTCCACGGCTCGAGACTCTCCATGAGTAGTTTTATCTTCGCAAACACATCGAGGTACAGAATATTGACAGAGCTCCCACTATCAATAAGAATCCAGCTTACATCATAATTGTTTAGATTGAGAGATACAACCAGCGCATCATCATGCGGGAACTGTATCTTCTAGAGGTCATCATCGGAGAAGGAGAGCTCATCAGTCTGTGCTCTCTTTGGTGTCGAATCTTCTTCATCATCCCACCGGCCCATCGGACTACCGACTGCCTCAATCACATTGATGTGGCCAACAGTCAGAGGATTTGGAGGAGGAGGCTACTGAGGCTCGGAGCGGTCACCCCCATTTCTTGGCTCAGGCACTCTTCGAATTGGTTCAGTCTGCCCCGCTGGATGAGCCTCTCGATTTCATTCTTCAGCTGCCAGCATTCTTCGGTGTCGTGGCCATGGTCCCAGTGGTAGCGGCAGTACTTGGTGGGGTCTTTCCGAGTTGCATTCTCTCGGAGAGGAGGCAGTCGAGGGAGTTGGCGCTCTATCTTCATGAGGATCTACGTTCTCGGGGTAGTGAGCGGGGTGAACTGATTGAACCTCCTATGCAAGCTCCGGGTGCGGTTCCTTGGCGGTGGCGAAGGAACCCTTTGGCGGCGAGGTGGGCTCAGCTGACGGACAGATCGGTATTTGTCCGAGCCCTTGGACTCCTTCTTCCTTGCCAGCTCGCGCGGGCAGTCCTCCATAATTCCTCAACTTTGGCATACTTGTCCGCCAGAGCCATCATATCGGAGAGGTTCAGAGGGTAACTGACCTCCAACGCCAGGTAGAAGTCACTCTCCTTTAGCACTCCACCTATTAGGACGGACATGACCACCTCATGGTTAAGGTGATCCACTTCCAGCATGGTCGTGTTAAAATGATCAAAATAGTTCTTTAAGGATTCCCCATCTCTCTGCTTAACCTCGAGGAGGGAATCAGATCTCTGCTGATGACGGTTGCTGATGAACTGGCTAATGAAGAGGCGACTCAGCTCGTCGAATGAACCAACAGAACCTGGTTTTAAGGCATTAAACCAGGTTTGAGCGAACCCTCTAAGGGTGAAGGGGAAGGTGCGGCAGAGAATCGCATCTGATGCCCCATGGAACATCATGATCGATCAGAAGCTACTTAGGTGGTCATCGGGATCGGAGGATCTGTGATAAGGCTCGATGGCGGGCAGCTTGACATGGGAGGGAATCACTTCCCCCATGATCTCCTTGAAGAAGGAATGCCCTGCTCTGCCTTATGCTAAAGCAGATGGGCCTGCTTGGCAGTGTCCAACTCCTGGCGCATCTCTTGGATCTGTCGACGGATCTCCTCTTCGGGCATACAGGAGGGGCTGGACGAGGAGAATGCGGAAATAGTATCGAGTCATGGTGAGAGAACACCAGAGAGAGGGATCGGATCCGCCGAGATCTAGGGAGATCCTTGTCGCGGACCCCTTGCGAGGCAGGCCCAGCTCCCTTAGGACGAAGAGGGGGGTCCGCGACTCCATGCAGACTGGAAGAAAAGATTGCTGGGGGAATGGGGGCTGCGGCCTCCTCCGAAAGGTGCAGAGCAGGAGCTGCTGGACAGGGAGCTTCATGGTGTCCTTGAATCAGATGGGTCAGAGCTTGGACTTGCTGGATCAGTATGAAAAACTGGTCCTAGGTCACTGGGGCCGCTGGTGGCGATGGAGTCTCAACTGGTGGTGGCGGCAGCACCACACTGCTCACCGGATCAGGTCTTTGGGAGGCGACCTGGTCCCGGGCTTCAAAAGTAGCCCTTCTTTGATTGGCCATTGGAGAGTTCTCTTCAAGATCGAGATCCTTATCTCCTTTTTTTTCAAGTTTATTGGACTTGAGGACCTTTCCTCTAGCGCCAATTTGTTGTTGCTGGAATCCATCCTCCGACTCGGGCGCAGTCGAGCTTCAGATTGGACTCCCTCCTGGGCAGACCTGCAAAATAGTCCTTACGCAAGAGGAATTGGGGGTGGCCCTCTGCGGAAGACCCTTCGACGCTCAAGTCAGTGGAGATCAACAATGAACAAATATGGAGAGAAGGCTCTCGCTGAAGAGTCCCTCCAGGGTGGCCTTTTGGGAGCTCCGAGTAGAGCTTTAATGGCGGAAAGGAGTGAGCAGAGATAGAGTGAGAGTAGTGCTGAGAATGCGTTAGGAATGCATTACCTGAGAAAATCTAGGACTGTGCTATTTATAGGCGATCACCTGATTCTTTGAACGTATCATAGGAGGTCTGAAAGTTGTTGGGATTCAAGGCTGATTCGAATCAGGTTGTTGTGAGGCCGGTAGGATCCGTATCTTATTAGTTAGAGGATCGATGGCCGAGAGGGCTATCCGGCGCTTTGAGATTCAGCGATCATTTCTGGTAGTATAGGCATGATTGCCTATGTAGATCCTTGTTCGGTCATCATGGTTTTGCAGAGGTAGGTGCCTGAGTGCCTCGGTCGGGCCAAGGCACAGAGAACGGCCTGATCCGCCGAAGTATGGAAAGGCTCGATTTGCTGAGGTATCTGACGACTCGGTCCACCGAGGTATGACAAAGGAGTAAGCTGGGCGTAAGGATGGTTTGATTCCGCAGAGGTATGGATATCGCTCGGGCAGGCTGAGTTATGGACTGCTCGGGCTAGGGCCGAGAGATATGGATCGCTCGGGCTAGGGCCGAGAGATAGGGATTGCTCGGACTAGGACTGAGATATATGGATCGCTCGGCATAGGACCGAGACATAAGGATCGCTCGAGCTAGGGCCGAAAGATAGGGATAGCTCGGCTAGTGAGGCATAGAGATGTAATCTGTACCCGAAGAATCCTTGATTCGCCGAGAAGCTAAGGTGCTTCGATCCACCGAGGTATAATGGTTGGTTCATTTCTTGCGGGCACCGCGCAACGAGTGGGAGTCAGGGCTAATCCTAACCCCTTGCACGGTTATCAATGCAATGACGATTTTACCCCTCAGCATATATATATATATATATATATATATATATATATATATATATATATATATATATATATATATATATATATATATATATATATATATATATATATATATATATATATATATATATATATATATATATATATATATATATATATATATATATATATGTATATATATATGTGTGTGTGTATGTACATGTGTATATATAAGTACATATATGTATATATGTATGTGTGTATATATATACACATATATATATGTACTTATATATACACACGTAGATATATATATATATTATAATATATATATATTTGTGTGTGTGTGTGTATGTGTATATGTAGCTTATTTGTGATATTTCTATAATATAGCTTATTTGTAAAAATAATTTGATAAAAAAATTCCTCGAAACCTTCATCAGAAATTTATTTTGCAAGAGTTTTTCTGAGGGATTTGTTTTTCATTAATAAGTTATTGATGATTTTGCAAGGGATGTTTCTATAATAAATGCTTATTTATAAAAGAAAAATTGATAACAAAAGTCCCTCAAAAATCCCTTAAAAATTAATTTTGCGAGGGATTTATTTTTTATTAATAAATTTTTTGATGAAAAAAGTCCGTCAAAAATCCATTGCAAAATTAATTTTTGAGAGATTTTTTGAGGGATTTTTCTGATGATAAAAAAAAATTCAAGGGATATTTTTATAATAAATGGCTTATTTGTAAAGCAAAATTGATTAAAAAAAATTTCTCACAAAAGCCCTCGAAAAATCTCTTGCAAAATTAATTTTCAAGGGATTTTTTGAAGGAATTTTTGATGATTTTGCAAGGAAATTTTTGAGGGATGTTTCTATAATAAATGGCTTATTTATAAAAAAATTATAAAAAAATCCTCAAAAAATCTCTCAAAAATTAATTTATTAATAACTCATTAATGAAAAAAAATCTCTCAAAAAATCCCTCGCAAAATTAATTTTCAAGGCATTTTGCGAGGGATTTTTTTTAATCAGAAACTTTTTACAAAGAACCCATTTTTATGTTAAAAATATCCCTCAAAAATCTCTCGCAAATTTTTGCGATGGATTTTGCAAGAAAATATTTTTTGTCGAAAAATTTTATAGTTTATATTTTTTGCCAGAAAATCCCTCGGAATAAATCATACTTTTCTAATAGTGGCAGCTTCCTAATTCCAATTTCAACTTAAGGTTATTTTCATTCTGTTTAGAAATCCATCTAATCCAAGCCTGGCATGATGCTTGTTTTCTTACCTCAAGCTGCTTCTGCTTGTAGAGCTCTATTTGTTGATTATATTCTTCCTTCTTTTGCTTGGCGATCTGTAGGACCAACACATAGTTTTTAGTACAAAAACAAAACTGGAATCTCTGTCTCAGCAAATTGTATAGTGGAAAAGAAACGTTGGTTTAGACCTCTTCATAGGGTGCTTTCTGTTTCTCTGTCATGTTATTCCATCCCTCTCCTGCTATCTTAGTACTAATTGAGATGGCATTGACATTTATTCTTGTTCTCTTCGAGCAGTGCTGCACGCCGTTCCTGGGAGAACAGTAAGAAAGCTGTCATGGGATGCTTTAGCTTCAAAGGATCCTCCTCTTTCCTGAACAAAAGGATAAACAAATCAGTTAGATGATAGAAAAATAGGATCATGAATTGCAGGAGAGGAACATAAAAGGGATGCCCTTACTTCATTTTCTTGCCCTCTTTGTCAGCTTCCTGCTAAATAAGTGCAAACATAAGATTTTTTTTTTGTTACAGGCGGGTGATCACACCACTCTGGCGCGAGTCAAGCCCAAAATATCAGAGTACATAATTTGATGCAAAATAATAGGACAAGGGAGACCAACATGCCAATCCCACTGACCGGGATGGCAAGCAACATAAGAAGCAACCCAATCGGCCGCTGCATTGGCTTCCCTATAGATATGTCGAATCACTATAGCAGTAGTAGCCTTGAGAGAGACTCTAATATCTCTGATCAGAGGATTTCGAGAAGAAGAAGAATCCCCGTCCTGCCTCATCCACCTAATAACCGTAAGAGAGTCTTCCTCAATAATCAACCTGCGATAGTCCAACTGCCGAACAGCGTGAGTGATACCCGCCCAGGCAGCCTGGAGCTCCGCCATAGGCACCGAAATATCAATAGAACTATGACCACCAGCCTTAAGTAACTGTCCCTCCGGCCCATGAATGACAAACCCAGAACCAGCAGAATGATCAGAGACAGAACCATCAAAGTTCACTTTGACGTAACCCGAGGGTAGGGGCTCCCAAGAGATAAAGACCGTAGAACGGTGCGCTGCCGAAGCAGTAGGGGAGTCCCAGTGACCAGGCCCATCAATGTGAATACCTCGATGACAATGAGTGTACTCGCGGGCATGAAAGAGAGCACGGCGGATGACCACCTGCGGAGAGGCTGTCTCCTCAGCAAAGACAATCTAATTTCGAGACAACCAAATATGATAAGCCGCATAGGCAGATAAAACACCCCGAGAGCAGGGACCACTCTGAGTATCCAACCGAATAGCATGCAGAAAAGAAAGTCGGATAGGTCCATCCTCCAGCAACCAAGGGGTAAACTGAGTCAACTACCAAATCTGAGCCGCACGAGAACACATGAAGATGACATGATCAATCGATTCATTCTGCATCCCGCATATCGGGCAGAGCAGCGATATAGAGAGAGCATGACTAGCCAATAGGGAGCAGGTAGGCAGGCGATCCCACCTAAGCTTCCACAAAAAGAGCTGGACCCTAGGATGAACTGGCAAATGCCAAATCCAAGCAACATCACAAAGGCCCAAAGTCGAAGATCGGAGTCGAGCAACCAGATCCCTAGTAGGAGCGCAAGGAAGATAGGAACAGCGCCAAAGCCTAATATCTGGGCCAGCTGAAATGGGAAGAGGCATGGCAAGGATCCTTTGCGCCAGCTCAGACCCATACAGATGATGTACCATAGAGGCATTCCATCCAACATTCCCTTGGCTAATCAAAGCTGAAGCATGCAGAGGGGGATCAACTTTAGAACTGAAAAAAGTCGGCCATCGAGATAGAGGGAGATCAGCTATCCATGTATCCTGAATAACATCAACTGAAGTCCCATCCCCAATCATACAATGGATATCAGCCATAACAGTAGGAGCAGCCTGGCAGATCGCATGCCAAAAGAAGGAACATCCCCGGGGGACGCTGAAAGTCGAGCTAGAAGACCAGCCACCATATCTGCCATGCATGACAGAACTCCAGAAACAATGAGGGTCCAACAGAAATCTGTAAGCATGTCTCACTAGAATAGCCTCACGACGAAGCACCAAGGACTGAATCCCAAGCCCACCCTCGGAAATAGGCAAACAAACAATGTCCCAGGCTAACAGATGAAGACTGTGGCCCCCCTGCATTGATGCCCAGAGAAAATCTCAAATACATCGCTCAATCCGTCGGAGACAGGTAGTCAGGATCATAGTATTGGATAACAGATAGAGAGGCAACGAAGTAAGAACATATCAGATCAGGATAATGCACCCCATCATAGAAAGACCAAAAACCTGCCATCGATCCAGCCAAGCAGAAATCCGATGATCCATGTCTTTAAAATCATGCTGACGAGGCCGCCTGCCCGAAATAGGGATTCCAAGGTAGCTCAGATGATCAGAGAAAGTGGAGATCCCTAACAACTGACAAATGGCAGCACGACAGCGGGGAGAGGTCAAAGGGCATAAGCAAATAATAGATTTCTACAGGTTAACCCGCTGCCCCGAATTTCGACAGTAAGACTGAATGATATCTAAACAAGTGGCTGCATTCTGAACAGAAGCTGGGCTAAGCAAAATGCATTCATCAACAAAAAGAAGGTGGGTAAGAGGAGGTTCGTGGGGCCCAGGCATATAAGGTATCAGAAGAGACGCCCCAACTGCTTGATGAAGAGCACGAGACAGATCTTCAGCACACAGCACAAAAAGGAACGGAGAGAGAGGGCATCCCTGTTGGAGACCAACAACAGAGGGAAAAAACTCTGTCGGATTACCATTAATAATAATAGAAAAAGTGGGCCCTTGAACACAAGCCATAACCCATTCGATGAAGAGATCAGCAAACCCAAACACCCTCAGCGTATGTCAGAGAAATATCCAGCTCATCCTATCATAAGCTCTCTCCATGTCTAACTGAGCAGCCATAAGAGACTGACGACAAGAGGCACGCTGGAGGTTATGCATGAACTCCTGGGAAATAAGAGCATTATCAATGATACTGCGTCCACGAATGATAGCTCCTTGCTCCGGAGAGATAAGTCGGGGAATCACCCCTTGCAACCGAGTAACCAAGATACGAGCGCAGACTTTATACAGAGTGGTACATAAACTGATCGGCCTAAAGTGCTGGGGAGTAAAGCATTAGCTCTCTTAGGAACAAGAGCAAGAAAGGTCCTCTGCCAGTCTGGAGGAATAGTTCGGGAAGAAAAGACATGCTAAACAACCAAGATAACATCCTGCCCAATAATATCCCAGTAGTAGCAGAAGAAGAAAGGCGAAAAGCCGTCTGGACCAGGAGCTTTGTCTGGTCCCAAAGCCCACACCGTAGCATGAATCTCCTCCGCCAGGACTTCCCAAATCAAAAGACCATTATCACTCTCAGAAACCTTGGTGGCCCGGGTAGCAGTGATAGTGGGGGAGCCAGAGGCAGACACATCCGACCAGCGAGACTAAAAGAAATGAAGAAGTTGCTCGTGAATGGCCCCTTCTTCTTCAAGGATATTACCATCCACATCACTAATATGTCGAATCCAATTAGCAGCCCGCCGAGCCACTGTGGCCTGGTGAAAGAACCTCGTATTCCGATCACATTCTTGATCCACTGAACCTGGGACCGCTGTCGCCAATAAATCTCCTGCTATCGGAGCAAGGAATGATGCAAAGCCAAACAACTCCTGAGAGTCTGAAGATCAGTGTCAAATAAAAAACCCTCCGCATCCTCCTTCACCTGAAGGGTAGAAATATCAGCTTCCACAGCCTGGACTTGCTGCAAAAGATTCCCCCACCTCTCTTCTATGCCACCCTAAGAGCCTGCGCTTAGTAAGTTCTAAGCGACGAGATAGATGATAAGCAGAATTCCCTCTGACTGGCATACGCCATACCTGACCAATTAAGGACCGAGTCGAAGAATAACATGACCAAAACTGCTCAAATCGAAAAGGCCCCCGCCTTTGAGATGACACCTCAGTAGAGATGAGGAGGGGACAATGGTCCGATGCAATGCGAGGGAGATAAGTGGAAGTAGCACTGGAGAAGGACTGCATCCATGATGAGGAAGCCAAAGACCGATCCAACCGCTCCCACACCCAAGTAGACCCACTATGATTATTGCACCAAGTAAACTGTGGCCTCGAGAAGCCCAGATCAAAGAGGCCAGCTGAGGATATAAAAGAGCGAAACTCAATGGAGTTCGGAGAATCAACAAATCGATGTCCGCCACGCTTCTCAGAAGCATCCACAATACAGTTGAAATCACCAGCAACAAGAGTGGGGAGGCCCTGGCCTAACAAAGTAAGAATCTCCGACCAGAGACCACGCCACTGGAAAAATCTGTACTGGCATAGACCTAGAAGCAGCCAGGGCGGAGTTATTCCTTCCGAAATAACCAGGGCCACCTGCTGATGATTGTAGTGAAAAGCAGGGTTCTTCCAAAGAGTCATAATACCCCCAGAGAGACCATTAGCTTCCACATCATAGGAAGACAAGTTACGGGAGACACGCCGCCGAAACCGCTGAAGACTAAGACCCGACAACCGGGTTTCCAACAGAACACATATATCAAAATGATGAATTTGCAAAAGCCTACCAAAGGAGGACCGAAAGGAAGGTTTCAATGCTCCTCGAACATTCCAAATAAGGATCTTCATAAAGAAAGAAACAAGATAGCCTTAGGCCCCCCCTGGGCCCCTAACATAACCATATCTGAATTGACTCCCGAATCAGGACTCTATACCTGGACTTCCTGATCAGGCAACTGGCACGCTAGCTGGTCAAGGAGAGGCTGCTGAACTGACTCCATAGGAGCAACACCACTCTGATCCTTAGGAAGAGATCCGACTTCCCGAGGAACAGAGGGGGAAATAGACAAAGCATCTTTCAGTGCTGATACATCTCTCTCATGATCATCATTACCTTGGGGAGGGCCAGATGCCAAAGGAGGATCAACTACCACAAATAGGCTTTTCCCTAAGGAAGGGACCCGGCCCTTACCTTTCGGAGCCTTAGGAGATATTCTAGGCCCATTGAACTCAATAGCCCAGGCCTGTTTCAGGGAGGCTGGATTGGCATCCTCCCAAATCTTAGAACAACTTGCCCATCGATCTGATCCAAGAAGCGAAAACGGATTCTCAGCCACTTTCCCTCCCACTGGCAGCTGAGATCCAATGTGAGCAAAGGATCAGCCCTCTGATACTTAGAGTGAGTCACAGTTGGAGAATCAGAAATCTTGGCATTAAAATGGAACACTGAATCAGGGGAAACTTGCTTCTCACACTGAATTTCAGTGGAATTACTTTTCCTCCTACCCTTAGAGGCCCTCTGAATATTGGATGTAGGAGCTACAGTCAAAGGACCCCCAGAACAGGCCACGGGAGTAGAAGGATCCACAGCTTCAGAAGGAACAGTAACCGGCACGAAATGAGAGTGCCGGCACGTACCCTTCTCCTCCATAAGCCCAGAATGGACGATGGCCACATTAGATAGGGAAGACGACGGCACTGTCCGTCTGTGAGAGACCTTCCCCGGCTTCTTCCAGCCCTCCTGATCACCCTGGGCAATAGCTGTGCCCTTCCCCAACAACACCTCAGCCCTGCCCTTACCCTTATCCTTCAACTCCTCAGCCATAGCCATGTCCTGATCTCCCTAAGCAGCAAACACAGAGGACGGCTTCCGATGACGGATCGCAGCCATCCAAGGCCCAAACAGAGGGGCCGCTGCATATGACCCCGACTCCATGGAAACCGAACACAACCCTGACAAGTGGAGAGATCCACAGCTCGAACAAATACAATCGACATGCTCGTACACAAATTGTTGCCAAAAGGTGATCCGTGAGCTCAGAATCTTGCCTCCGGCCGGAGAGGCTTGCTCAAATCCACACGTACACTGGCTTGAGCGAAGCTTCCCCTGCGCCTCTCCTTCGTGAAGACATCGGCCTCCACAAATTGCCCAGCCACTGATAGAATGTTGCGTAGTAGAGTCTCCTCATGCCAGTATTCTATGGGAAGATTAGGAAGACGAATCCAGAGCAGCGCAGATCGCAGAGCATCTTCGGCAGGGACGAAGTCCGGCCTCCATGGCTCTACCGCAAGCAGTTGGCCATTCACAATCCAAGGCTGCAACAGAGCAGCACAACAAGCTGCCAGAAGCTCAAATTTCACCATCATCATTTGGTGGGCCAGAAAGATTGGTTCGATCCGGCCAGCCAGGCCAGCCCGACGAAACTCCCTGAGCAAAGCTTCCGAGGGAACCCATCTCGATAGAGACCGAACAATTACACCGGAGGAAGACCATTCCTCCGACTCCCGGTCGATCGCTCCCGTGGGAAGCTGAATAACCTCCGAAAATCTTTGTTCCAACCCAACAACTTCATCCGGAGACGGCGACAGGGCCGACTAGCAAAACAGGCTTCCAGATTTCCAACGAGGTGGCGCTCCGCGAGGGGAATGACAATCCCCACCGGTCGGGAGGACCGAGCACTCATCCACCATCCACAGAGGAGTAGAGGTCACCTGGGACCGCAAACCCGCCGGAGAACAGGACGAAGACAGACCACAGCACTAATCTTAAAGCAGACCCTCAGCTGAAACCCAGACCATAAGAGCTTTTTTTTTTCCTCTCTTTTATAAACATAAGATTCTTGAATTTGTCCTTCTCGGGTGGATTTCGGTCAATGAAATCTTTTTTCATATAAACATAAGATTCTTGAATATTATATGAAAAAAGATTTCAATGACCGAAATCCACCCGAGAAGGACAAATTTGAAAAATATTTTAATGGAATTAGACCTGTTTGAATTGCAGGTACTGCTCCAGCAACTCCATTGCGGTCTTCTACATCTGCTTTTCTTCTAGAAGCTTCATGCTTCGTTCTGCCGCTTCTCCTACCCAACAATCTGCAACAAGTAGGCTTCCTTCTCTTGCTGGTACTTCTCTGGCTTCTTCCCTTCGGCGCGCTCAAGGTCTTCCATTTGGCCCCCAGAGTATTGGAGATTTCCTTGAAATCAGCATCTGGGTTCTCTTTCTTAACCTAAATTTGAAAAAAACTAATATAAGATTCGTGCAAATTTTTGACCTCAAACCAGAAAAGATCTACAATTGGCAACACTCTAACCTCGTTCCATTGATCTTCGCACCAAAGCACATACGCCGGACATGGCTTCTTTTTCTCCACGCAGTCCTTGTCCTTCTTCATCTTGTTCTTCTTATTTTCTTTCTTTTCTTGCTCTTTCTCCCTTAGGGCCATGATAAGAGGAATATTCTGCCGATAACCAAGAACAAGAAACCATAGAGATTGAATTTTCAAACCCAAAACGAAAAAATTAGAATGGTAAAACCAGAATGATCGAGAAAACAAGAAATCCATAAAGATCAAATCCTAAAACTGAAAACAAGGGAACTCAGACTCAGGTTTATGCAAACGTACCATGGTAGGTTTGAACTCCTTCAACTTCTGGAGCTTCTTGAGTTCCATCTGAAGCCGCTCTTGCTCCTTGCCCCGGTTCTTGATCTCTTCTTCTTTCAGCTTCAGCATTTCATCCTGTTCCCTCAGAAGTTCGTCGCTCTTCTCCATCTTGAGCTGCAGCCGTTCGAGCTTCCCTTGCAATTCTAGTAACTCATCAGCCAAGTCTGTCTTAGTCGTGGCCGAATCTTTAGACCTTTGGATGATATTCTTGCCCTTGCCCTTCTGAGGCGAGAGGGTCGTCGAGGCAAGGCCATCCCGGGTCTCCTTCTCGGCTTCAGCGAGCGGGGGAATTGGGGAGGAGGACATCTTCCCGAATGAAATGTTGACGTCGTTCTACGTGAGGGTCTTCAGTGCCTTCCTGCCCCTTCTTCCTCTTTTGGTTTCTGCCATCGCTAGTTAGGGAGAGAGAGAGAGAAGAGAAAGGGGGTTGATTTAGCTGAATATAGCTGTGGATGTTGGAGGACGGTGGAAGGGCGCTCTTATACAAGAAGGCAATGGAGGAGATCTCTTAACGGTAATATTTTTCAAATTTCAAATGGACTCCGCCACTTGAGCCAAGTTTTTACCGTAGGGGAAAGTGAATTTACGAAAAAGCCCCAGTTCCTTAGAAAGTTTCTAAACATATCTAAGGGATTTTATGAGGAACTTTTTGATGATTATATGAGAAGTTTTTTGAGGGATATTTCTATAATAAATGGCCTATTTGTAAAAAAATAATTAATTTTGCGAAGATTTTTTGAGGGATTGTTTTTTATTAATGAGTTATTAATAATATTTTTTGATAAAAAAATCCCCTAGTAAATCCCTTACAAAATTAATTTCCAAGCAATTTTCTGAAAGACTTTTTGTTGATTTTGCAAGGGATGTTCCAAGGGATATTTCTATAATAAATGGCTTATTTGATAACAAAAATCCTTCAGAAAATCCCTCAAAAATTAATTTTGCAAGGGATTTGTTTTTTATTAATGAGTTATCAATAAATTTTTTTGATTCAAAAAATCTCTCAATAAATTAATTTTTGAGGGATTTTTTTGATAATTTTATGAGGGATATTCCGAAGGACATTTCTATAATAAATGGCTTACTTGTAAAAACAATAATAATAAAATCTCTTAAAAAACTCTTTCAAAAATTAATTTTATGAGGGATTTTTTAAGGAATTTATTTTTCATTAAAGAGTTATTAATAAATTTTTTGGATGAAAAAAATCCCTCAAAAATCCCTCACAAAATTAATTTTTGAGGGATTTTTTATGGGATTTTTTTGATGATTCTACGAGAGATTTTTTGAGGGATATTTTTATAATAAATGGCTTCTTTGTAAAAATAAAATTGATAAAAAAAGTCCTTCAAAAATCATCAAAAAGTCCTTCAAAAAATTCGTTAAAAAATTAATTTTCAAGAGATTTTCTGAGAGATTTTTACATCAAAAAATTTTATTAATAACTCGTTAATGAAAAACAAATCTCTCTAAAAATTCCTCGCAAAAAATTTCCTCGTAATATACCTCGAAAATTAATTTTACGAGGGATTTTCTGAGGAATTTTTTGATGGATTTTTTATCACTTTTTTTTACAAATAAGCCATTTATTATAGAAATATCCTTCAAAAACTATCTCGCAAAATCGTCAAAATTTTCTCGCAAAATCCCTCAAAAATTAATTTTACGAGGGATTTTCTGATGGATTTTTTAATGGATTTTTTTATTTTCATTTACAAATAAGCCATTTATTATAGAAATATCCTTCAAAAACTACCTCACAAAATCATCAAAAAATCCCTCAAAAATTAATTTTACGAGGGATTTTGGAGGGATTTTTTATCAAAAAATTTATTAATAACTCATTATAAAAAACAATTCCTCAAAAAATCTCTCGCAAAATTAATTTTCAATGGATTTTCCGAGGGATTATTTTTATCAATTTTTTTTACAAATAAGCCATTTATTATAGAAATATATTTCAAAAAATCCCTCGCAAAATCTCTCAAAAATTAATTTTATAGTTTTGAAGGAATTTTTTGAGAGAGTTTTTTTATTAAAAATTTTTATTAATAACTCATAAAAATAAATCTCTCAGAAAATCTCTCGCAAAATTAATTTTTGAAGGATTTTGCGAGGTTTTTTTTTCGAAAACTTTTTATAAAGAACCCATTTTTATGTTAGAAATATCCCTTGAAAAATTTCTTGTAAAATTAATTTTGCGATGAATTTTGCAAGAAAATTTATAATTCTAAGGGATTTTGAAAAATCCCTCGCAATATTTTTTTTCAGAAAATTTTATAGTTTATATTTTTTTGTCAAAAAATCTCTCAGAATTGGAAGAGATTTTTTTTTTCTCGATAAATCACACTTTTCTAGTAGTGGCAGCTTCCTAATTCCAATTTCAACTTAAGGTTATTTTCATTCAGTTTAGAAATCCATCTAATCCAAGCATGGCATGATGCTTGTTTTCTTACCTCAAGCTTCTTCTGCTTATAGAGCTCCATTTGTTGATTCTATTCTTCCTTCTTTTGCTTGGCGATTTGCAGGACCAACACGCAGTTTTTAGTACAAAAACAAAATTGGAATCTCTGTCTCAGCAAATTGTATGGTGGAAAAGAAACGTTGGTTTAGACCTCTTCATAGGGTGCTTTCTATTCCTCTGTCATGTTCTTCCATTCCCCTCCTGCTATCTTAGTACTAATGGAGATGGCATTGACGTTTATTCTTGTTCTCTTCGAGCAGTGCTGCACGCCGTTTCTGGGAGAACAGTAAGAAAGCTGACATGGGATGCTTTAGCTTCAAAGGATCCTCCTTCTCTTTCCTGAACAAAAGGATAAACAAATCAGTTAGATGATAGAAAAATAGGATCATGAATTGCAGGAGAGGAACATAAAAGGGATGCCCTTACTTCATTTTCTTGCCCTCTTTGTCAGCTTCCTGCTAAATAAGTGCAATGACCGAAATCCACCCGAGAAGGACAAATTTGAAAAATATTTTAATGGAATTAGACCTGTTTGAATTGCAGGTACTTCTCCAGCAACTCCATTGCGGTCTTCTACATCTGCTCTTCTTCTAGAAGCTTCATGCTTCGTTCTGCCGCTTCTCCTGCCCAACAATCTGCAGCAAGTAGGCTTCCTTCTCTTGCTGGTACTTCTCTGGCTTCTTCCCTTCGGCGCTCAAGGTCTTCCATTTGGCCCCCAGAGTATTGGAGATTTCCTTGAAATCAGCATCTGGGTTCTCTTTCGTAACCTAAATTTGAAAAAACTAATATAAGATTGGTGCAAATTTTTGACCTCAAACCAGAAAAGATCTACAATTGGCAACACTCTAACCTCGTTCCATTGATCTTCGCACCAAAGCACATACGCCGGACATGGCTTCTTTTTCTCCACGCAGTCCTTGTCCTTCTTCTTCTTGTTCTTCTTATTTTCTTTCTTTTCTTGCTCTTTCTCCCTTAGGGCCATGATAAGAGGAATGTTCTGCCGATAACCTAGAACAAGAAACCATAGAGATTGAATTTTCAAACCCAAAACGAAAAAATTAGAATGGTAAAACCAGAACGATCGAGAAAACAAGAAATCCATAAAGATCAAATCCTGAAACTGAAAACAAGGGAACTCAGACTCAGTTTTACGCAAACGTACCATGGTAGGTTTGAACTCCTTCAACTTCTGGAGCTTCTTGAGTTCCATCTGAAGCCGCTCTTGCTCCTTGCCCCGGTTCTTGATCTCTTCTTCTTTCAGCTTCAGCATTTCATCCTGTTCCCTCAGAAGTTCGTCGCTCTTCTCCATCTTGAGCTGCAGCCGTTCGAGCTTCCCTTGCAATTCTAGTAACTCATCAGCCAAGTCTATCTTAGTCGTGGCCGAAGCTTTAGACCTGGGGATGATATTCTTGCCCTTGCCCTTCTGAGGCGAGAGGGTCGTCGAGGCAAGGCCATCCCGGGTCTCCTTCTCGGCTTCAGCGAGCGGGGGAATTGGGGAGGAGGACATCTTCCCGGATGAAATGTTGACGTCGTTCTACGTGAGGGTCTTCAGTGCCTTCCTGCCCCTTCTTCCTCTTTTGGTTTCTGCCATCGCTAGTTAGGGAGAGAGAGAGAGAAGAGAAAGGGGGTTGTGATTTAGCTGAATATAGCTGTGGATGTTGGAGGACGGTGGGAGGGCGCTCTTATACAGGAAGGGAATGGAGGAGATCTCTTAACGGTAATATTTTTCCAATTTCAAATGGACTCCGCCACTTGTGCCAAGTTTTTAGGGAAATTCTATTGGCACCCCAAAGATTACTCTCCACACCACACTTACTTAAAATTAGAATACCTAAAATACCCTAAGATGTAATTACTTTTCTACCCTGCTTATTTCTCTCTACACCCACCTGATCAAAACCCCTAATAACATTTCCAAACTTCTCTCCCAGGCACAGCCATCTCCCTTCCTCCTCCCTCTCTCAACGATTGTCTCTGAAATCAGGGTCTAGACAAGGTTTGTAGCTCTCATTTCAACAATGGAGAAGCAACTAGTAATCTGGGAAGGCGACGGTGACGATAAGGTTCGTTTTTAAAACTGAATCGTCTTTTTTTTTTTTCCCGGAACGCGTTCCGTTCGGCCTACCAGGGCCGAACGGAATAGTTTTGTTCGGCCAGGGCTGGCCGAACATAAACAATATGTTCGGCTTAACCTGGCCGAACAGATGCATTCTGTTCGGCTAGGTTATGCCGAACATATTGTTTCTGTTCGGCCAGCCCTGGCCGAACAAACTATTCCGTTCGGCCAGCCCTGGCCGAACAAATCTATTCCGTTCGGCCATACTTAGCCGAACGAAACCATTATGTTCCAAATATAAATTTAACATAATATTTTATCCTTGTAGGATGATGCGTCAACCGAATCAAGCAAAATTGGCTCAGATTGTGTTATGGATTACACAAATGAATTTACAACTTACGAAGTAAGATAATTTTGATTGCAATTGTTGCTGACTTGTTTTAATTGTATACTATACTTGCTAAATTATACTATTTATTGTGTAGATATTCAAGAGTAGAGAAGAATTGTGTAGTTGGTGTCGGGAAGCTGGGAGGAGGAATGGATTAGTTATTGTAATTAAAACATCTGATTCGGGAAGCAATGTTAGGAAACCAAGAATCAAGTTAGGTTGCGAAAGGAGCGGTAAGCACAAATGCACAAGCGGAAAGGAAAAGGAAAAGGGATCAAAGAAGAGGGCTAGTGGTACAAAGAAGTGTGGATGCCCATTTTTATTAAGAGGAAGGAAATTGGACACTGCGGATGATTGGATTTTGGAGGTTATTTGTGGAGTGCACAATCATCCGTCTGCGAAGCATTTCGAGGGACACTCATATGCTGGAAGATTATCTAGGGAGGAGACTTCATTGTTAGTGGATATGTCGAAAACTTTGGTTCGGCCAAAGGATATATTGTCCACATTGAAGCAAAGAGATGCCCACAATGTTACGACAATGAAGACGATCTACAATGCACGCCAGAGGTGTAAGGTTTTAGAGAAAGCAGGGAGATCACAGATGCAACATCTTCTTGGTCAATTAGCCGATGCTAAATATATTGAGTGGCATAGGAGTTGCGGTAGTACTGACGTGGTGCGTGACTTGTTTTGGGCACACCCTGGATGTATAGATTTGTTACGTGCATTTCCTCGTGTATTGATTATGGATTGCACATACAAGACGAATAGATATCGTCTTCCTCTGTTAGAGATTGTGGGGGTGACATCAACTAATCTCACATTTTCTGTTGCTTTTGCATACATGGACTCTGAGCGGGAAAATAACTATACATGGGCATTAGATAGATTGCGCAGTGTCATGGATGCTGATGTTTTGCCTGAGGTGATAATCACAGATAGAGATTTGGCTCTATTGAATGCAATTAAGAGGGTATTTCCTACATCTTCACATATGTTATGTAGATGGCATATTAGTAGGAATGTTCTGGCTCAATGCAAAAGATTATTTGAAACAAAGGAGAAATGGGATATGTTTATAATGAGTTGGAATATACTGGTCCTGTCAGCCACAGAAGATGACTATAATGTTCGTTGGAGTGCACTTCAGAGAGATTTCAGTTCGTATCCAGATGCCTTGCGATATGTATCAGATACCTGGTTGAGCAAATACAGGGAAAGATTTGTCTCAGCATGGACGGACAATTATAGGCACTACGGGAATGTGACAACAAATAGGTATTACAAGAAAAAGATTTCCCTTAGCAATTCATATATTATATTTTTATCTTTGATATATAACTTTGATCTAATTTCTTACTTTACTAGGGCTGAAAGTGCACATGCAAGGCTTAAAAGACAGCTTGGTTCAAGCCAAGGTACTTTCGAGTCTTCTTGGACAAAAATAAATAGTTTGATTGAGCTACAGCACAGCGACATTAAAGCCTCATTCGAGAAGAGTTTGACGGTCGTGCAACACAACTTTAAGCCTGCTGAATTCAAAGAACTGCGAGGATTCATATCTATATGTGCATTAAATCATATCCTTGCCCAATCGAATCGGGCCAATTCAGCTGAGATTCATGAATCAGCTTGTGGGTGTGCTATTCGACGCACACATGGCTTACCATGTGCTCATGAGATTTTGCGGTATAGGATGAAAGGTCAGCCTATTCCCCTCGACTGCATAGATCCTCATTGGACGAAACTTGATATGCAGCCTGCTAAAAATGTGCAAAGTGTGAAGTTGACCTGTAAACCAGAGTTGAATATAATTGCCGAGAAATTCGAGCAGTTAGATGGGGCATCTCAATTGCAAATGTTAAAGAAATTAAGAGAGATTGCAAGTCCTGATAGTACATCTCTTGAAGAACCTGCGAAAAGGAAGATCGGTATACGTGGGCGGGCTTCATTGGAGGTTGATACTTCTACTCGCCGTGACCCTTCCGCATTTGAGTTGGTTCTATCTGGACAGGATAGTTATTCACCTGGTTCGCAGCAAAATATTTTAGGGATCCCAAGGATGCAGATGCCGAAGGGGCAGCCAAAGAAGAAGGTACGAAGCTTTTCTTTAATATAGCTTATCGTTATATTTTATATAATTCATATCATTCAATACAATTTGTAGGTTATTCGTCAACGAATCCGGTCACATAAGCCAATGATCTATATAAATCAACTTCCAGACGGGTTGAGGGCATTCATCCAGCACATCAAGGATGTCAAAGCTGATGGCAACTGTGGATTTCGAGCAATTGCTGACTTACTTGGCTTCGGAGAGGAAGATTGGCCACGTGTCAGGAGGGATTTATTACATGAGTTGAACTGTCATATAGAGCACTATCGCGCATTGTATGCTGTCGAGGGGAGGGTTGACGAGATCGCTCATGCATTATCATATTTTGAGGATTGTCCGCCATATGACCGGTGGATGACCATGCCAGATATGGGGCATCTTATAGCATCATGCTACAATGTTGTCCTGTACCACCTCTCCTTGCAACAATGTCTGACTTTCTTACCGCTCAGATCAGTGCCTCTTCCTCTTGTATCCCGTAAAGACATTGCAGTGGCCTTCGTTAATAGCAACCATTTTGTTGAGGTATTAAATATATTACTCTTTGTTAAATTTAAGACATTGCTGTTATTCTTGACGATTTTTTAAACTTGATTACTCTTTGTAGGTTTTCTTGTTGCCGGGTCATCCAGTACCGCCAATAGCAACCAACTGGTTAAAATACCATTTACCTTGTGCTTCCGGATGGGCCAATTCTTATGAATCTAGGATTCAACAGTTCAGAGAAAATATATCGTCCGATGTAATACTTAGCGAGACTGTTGAGTTGTAGAGTGCATTGGTTGTTACAAAGTCAACATTTTGTTTATGTAACATTCAATGCAATTGAAATGAAATGAAAGTTTTGAATATCATTTTTTTTATCTTCTTATGTGTGCAAATTGTTTGTATACACTTCGATCAATGTCAAACATTCCATCCCGTGCCATCCCGTTCCATTCGTGCCGGCCCAATGAAGATCCAATAATGCCGGATGGGCCAATACGCTGCCGGGCCATCAATTAGTGCCGGCCCGTGCCGGTGGCGTGCCAAATTTTATTAAAGATTTTGAAATAACTCAATAAATCACTCATTTTAAATTGGTTGAAAATATAATTTGAGTACCCTCTTGTCTGCGCACCCGACGGCCCGGGACCATATCCTCGGACCCATTCCACACAACCAAATAGCCGCGTGCCGAATTACCTCCGTTCGGTCTGACAGAGCCGAACAGAGGCAAACTGTTCGGCCCTGTGTGGCCGAACAAATTGCCTCTGTTCGGCCCAGTGTGGCCGAACAGAGGCATTTGTTCGGCCACACAGGACCGAACACAGGCCTTACCCTGAAAACCGTGTTCGGTCCTGTGTGGCCGAACAATTGCCTCTGTTCGGCCACACTGGGCCGAACAGAGGCAATTTGTTCGGCCACACAGGGCCGAACAGTTTGCCTCTGTTCGGCTCTGTCAGACCGAACGGAGGAATTCGGCACGCGGCTATTTGGTTGTGTGGAATGGGTCCGAGGATATGGTCCCCGGGCCGTCGGGTGCGCAGACAAGAGGGTACTCAAATTATATTTTCAACCAATTTTAAAATGAGTGATTTATTGAGTTATTTCAAAATCTTTAATAAAATTTGGCACGCCACCGGCACGGGCCGGCACGGGCTTTGTGGTTGAGTGGAATGTCGAGGAGGATATGGGTCCCGGGCCATCTGGTGCGCAGATCGACACGGGGCAGCAATTGATGGCCCAGGCGTAATATTGGCCCGGCAAGCGTTTCATTGGCACGGCACGCCTTTGATTGGCCTTTGATATTTTTCAATAACAAATGTCATTATATTTTAGATATAATCAATGTGATTTGCGCGATAATTGTGCGGTGTTAATACAAGCGGCCCGGCACGTACCGGCACGGGATGGCACGGATGAAACGGATGGCAAGGGATGAAATGTTTGTAAATAAGATAAAAAATTTGGAATTGAAACTTTCATTTCATTTCATTTGCTTTGAATGTTACATATAACAAAATATTGACTTTGTAACAAGCAAAAGTAATACAAATCCCATCCCAATCAATCCCCAGCCCGTCGTCGTCGACGCCTATACTGCTGTGTGGGTGCCCGACTAGATCCAGGAACATCAGGTCGTGCATGACTGGGTCCAGGCACATCAGGTGTCGCATGACTAGGTCCAGGCACATCAGGCTCAACAGTCGAGATGTGCTGACCCTGCAGAACATCAACCATATGCGACATAACATCGTACATGTAGTCGGTCCCAAATGATGCAATCTCCACCCGACCCATATTAGAGTGTTGGTACCAATGCTGATGGCATCCTCACAGCGCCGCCGGTAAACGTCAAGATCAACATCGACATCTTCAGTTCGTGCACGATCATATATGCTGGATCGGCTCTCTGGGGGGTGGACAACCAAGTGCGTGATACGAGAATACCAATCCATATATCCTGGAACACAGTCCGATGGTCGGACAACCGGATGGCTCCTACGACGTTGGCTCAGTACGTGATCCTCCCACTCCTCCCATAACTGATCCAAGAAGACATATGCAATACGGTACGATCCTGCTGTCGGTCCTCTACTGGCTCGCGCAGGGGCTAGTGGCGCGCGAGGGATCGTCTGTATCCGACCAAACTGTCGTAGAACCCTTTCAGGATGATAGGGTTCTACGACATCCATACACTTTAGGCATCCACTGAAGAATGCAATGTCTAGGAACGGACGATCAGCTCGCTGATGACGATGGGGATCCCAAATGACCTGCAACATATAAACAATACCCAGCTAGGTCATATATAGCAAATTAAAAAAACTTAAATATACAAGCGACACATCATGGTACATACCTGATCGGCCCTCAAAACGTCCAATGACTCACGAAGAAAACTAAATGGTCCATCGAGGTACGTGATGGAGTGCCAGGATGCCAACGCTGCACGCGGGGCCTCGCATCAGTATAATCAAGGGATGGATGAGGAGTGAGATCTGGAAAATGCTCATAAATCCAAGCCTGGAGCAGCGTCATGTATCCACTGATCTGTCTAACTGATGCCCTAGACGCAATCCCCAGCTGACGGTACAAGAAAGTCAAAGCAGCGGCACCCCAGGAATATGATCTCACTCTATCCAAATCCCTAAATAGAGCAAGATAAGCTATAGGCACCCTCGTTCCACTTTTATCAACAAAGAGTGTGCACCCTATCAAAAATAGCAAATACCCCCGCGCTGCACACTCTATCCTGTGATGACTATCTCTATCAGATACAGTGTGAAAATGACTCTTCAGCCACTCTAACCTAACAGACTGACCACGTACAGATAGAACCTCCTGACGCGCATCTGTATCTGACACACCCAATAGCTCAACAAGGATGTCCTCAGCTTCCCGATCGCTCATCCTCTCACATGACACTGAGGAACCCGTGACAGTAATCCCTAAGATGGCGGCTACATCGTCCAATGTAATAGTCATCTCGCCACAGGGTAGATGGAAGGTGTTCGTCTCGGGCTGCCATCTCTCTACAAAGCCGGAGACAAGAATCTTATCGGTGAACCGATAAGAGGAGTGCACTAGATCTATAAGGCCCGACTGCTCTATGATTGCCCTGAACTTCCTATTTGGTTGCCTTGATTCCCACCACTGCCATTCAGCTACCTTGGCAGCATGGTTCATGCACTTCAGTGGAGCCCGTTCCTGTAATATAAATGCCATTAATAATTTATATCACAGCATCGTAATGATACATTAAAGAAAGTAAAATGCAATAGCAATTAAATAATACCTGTTGCCTCCAGATCGAGGCTGCTATATGTGTCCTGAAACTACTCAGGACAGACTCATCCTCTGGACCTCCTGGACATGGCCCGACAGCTTCACCCTCAACGTCCATAGCGGGCATGTCCTCGTCTACGGCCTCAGCAGGGGGCGATGGTGCAGCAGGAACCTCGGCCTCAGCATGACCGGCACGACGTCTTCTGGCTGACGCCGTGGGTCTAAATCGCGAGGAACCAGCATCCATATCTGAAACTGAGTATCAGCATATACGTCAATCAAAATGCAATTCAAGTAGACAAGTTATATGATGAAACTGAACAAAAAATTCAGATTTACATTTATGAATTATAAGACTAAATTGACCAAGAATGACAAGCCAATAAGTGCAATTGCCAAAATTCAGTAGTGTTATGTGCAAGTGGGTTAATAAGTTTACTGTTAACGATCTGGGAGCTCCCATGCCTCCCATGCCGGACAACCCGCCGGAGAGGGAGCACCGGGCGGGAATGCCGCCGGCACTCACAAAAAAAAAAAAAAAATTGCTTAACGGGGAAGGGAGCCGGCGGGCCGCCGGCTCCCTTCCTCGTTCTCATGCCGGACCGCCGCCGGCATGGGAGCTCCCATGCCGCCGGACAACCCGCCGGAGAGGGAGCTCCGGCGGGAATGCCGCCGGCACTCACAAAAAAAAAAAAAATTGCTTAACGGGAAGGGAGCCGGCGGGC
>UESW01001975.1:67811-74592 GCA_900491605.1 Calamus simplicifolius | reverse complement strand
TAATTAATTAATTAAATTTTTTATTACTATTTTGAAATTAATTTACATAAAAAATTTAAAAAGTTTAATTACTATTTTTTTAGAAAAAAATTTAATAGTGTTCTTAGCAACTTCTTAATAATGTATTAATTTAAAATTGATAACGTCTAATTACATAACTTTTAAAAATTTAAAAAATAACTTACCTTTTGCTATCAACTAATCGATTCATTCATATTATCATAATATATCAATTATTCTATTAATTTTAATTAATTTTATATAATAAAATATTAAATATAATAAATAAATTTGATAATTGAAAGTTTAAGAATAAAAATATTGAATAAATGTTTAAAAATTTAAAATATATTTTAATCTAAAAATAATTAAATCTAGTATCTTATATTTATATATAAATACTTTGATTTTAGGTTATTTTAAGGCATTTTAAATTTTTTTATAGATTTAATTTAGTATTTGAATTTGATTTAGGGGTATTTGGAAATTTGGTGTTATTGTAACATTACCTGTGCATACCAAACACAAAACATTACTAGCAATCCATCCAATGGTAATTATCTTGTAGGTAATCAACATTACCATTTATGATTACTGTCAATGCACCCAACGCAGGGGCATTTAGTAGCAGATTATCGATAATTTAAAAGGGCCTACCAGATAACTGTGTTTGGTACATGTTTTGAATGGGAATCTATCATGTAGTGGTAATCTAGATTACCTCTAATGAGGTAATTCAGATTACCTCAGAGGGAGGTGGCTATCTACATTACTAGGTATGTTGTAATCTAATAAATTTTTCTTTTGACAAAATTGCCTCTACTCTTTTGTAAAAATAAAATTATTTTTTCTCCAAATAAAATCATTTCCATCCTTTTCTCTCTTTTCTCATGTCTCGCTGCCATTATCTCTTTTCTCATATCTCCAAACAAAAATAAATCGCGGTATTATTCATTCATAAAAAATATGAATAGAAAAAAAATAAAACAAAAAATATAGTTATAAGAAAAGTCTAATTGTAAATTTTTTTAAAAAAATTTCATTGCTATTTTTTAAAAATAAAAATTAATTAAAATTAAAAAAATAAAAATAATTAATTAAAAAATAAAATTAATTAATAATTAATTTTTAAAAATAAATAAATTTATATAAATAAATTTTTAATAAATAAATAAATAAATTTAAAAATAAAACAAATATATTAGAAAATATATATTTAACGAATTTAATATATATATATTAATTTATTTACAAATATATTTAATTTATATTTTTTAAATTTATTTAAATTATTTTTAAAAATTAATTTATTTTTTAATTTTTTTTTTAATATTAAATTAATTAATTAAATTAGTTAAATAAATTAATTTAAAAACAATTAATTTATTTTTTAGCCTCTATCCCATTCATCCTTTCATACTTAACCTCTTAGACAAATATTCCTTAGCTCTGACACAGCTGGTTCCAAATTTCATTCGGATCATCATTGGTTTCTTAGTGCTATGCCATATCCATGGGATAGAGGCTAGGATCTCTCTTTTCCGATGCTTTTATACCCTTAGGAAATAATCAGGATGGTGATCCTTTGCCCCTAGACCCATAAGAATCCTAAAACTATACCTTCCAACATCCATCAAGGGATGGAAAGATAGGTTTTTCTTTGCTCAAGTTGAGGGGGTGAGGACAGTGTGGGGGACCCCAAACACCAAGCCGAACAAGGATCCAACCAAACTCCCAAGGGATCAAGAGGCGTTCGGGCAGTTGATAACTACCGACGTCCCTCGATGCAACCAACTGCTGGCCAAGGAGAACCTTTGGCTAGCAGGCCTTATTCCGAGTAGCGGTGAGCAGCCATAACTTCTTTCCTTTTCGCCCACATCTTCTTCTTTCTTTTCCCCTCTTCTCTCTTTCTTTTCTTTTCTTTTGTTTTTTTTTTTACCAAGTCCTTTGACTTATGTAGATATGCTGCCATCAGTTCAAGCAGTGAGAAGGGCTGCAGCCAAGGAGAGAAGAGCCTAGGCGGATGAGGCCCCCGTCGAGAAGAGGGCCAAAATTAAGGTCAGTAAGAAAGCCGAGGTTGGAGGGGCCTCGAGAAGAAATGAAGAAGCCAAAGAAAGGAGGCGGCCTCAATCACCTTTACCAGCATCGTACCGATCCCCCATCGATCTCACCAACATGCTCCCGGAGGAACCGAGGGCTGGAATTGCCATCACCACCACCTATCGCTCTTGAGGTAGAGTCAACAGCACCGGCCATAGGGCCGGCTACAGAGGCTGCTCCACCAGCCGAAGAGCCTCACAGGCTGTAGAGCCAACGGGAGAAGGGGCGTCATCGGCCTCTGGCCCGGTGCTAGCGGTTCTGACAGCCGCTAGGACCACGAAGGAAGACAAAGCCGAAGCACCTTCCTTTCGGTCAATCCTTGAGCAACACGGCCATTGGGCCAAGCGAACAATGGCTCATGTCTGCGTACCTGAGCTTCAGAGGGTCCTTCAAAACCAGAGGACCTCTGTCTTCTTCCGTGAAGCCTTGTGGCTCACCTTTGGGTAAGTGTTTCCCCCTTTACCAATAGTCTTGGTGTAAGAATTTTCCTTCACTTAACCCAAGTAATTTGCTTTTGTAGGCGATGAACTCCTTGGCCACCGTCAAAAGCATCCTATCCCAGGCCGAGGCCACCCTCGGCCATACGCATGAGAAGGTTGGGCAAGCTCAGGCTAGAGCAGAGAAGGCTGAGAAAGCTCTACAAGCGGCCCAAGTTGAATTGGCCCGGGCGCAAAGGGCCGAAGCCGAGGCCGAGGTCGCCTGATCTGAGGGTTTAGCCCGGGCGGAAAGGGAAGAAGGGGCGCTTGAGGAAGCCCAACGCCAAGCAGCCCATGAGCTCGATAATGCTCGGGCAGTAGAGGAGAAGCAAAGGGTGGCGGAGTCAGAGGTGTTAATGTTGAAGAATCGACTACACTCTGCCATAATTGAAATAAAAGCGGCAGAGGAGTGGGCAAAAATATCGAAGAGATCATCCCGATCCGACGCCAAAATAATTGATCTGAAGGCAGTTGTGACGGCTACCGAAGAAAAATTATCGTGGCCGAGAAGAAGGCCGCGAGGCCGTAGAGAGCTTTAGGCAGTCCACCAGTTACGAAGAGGAGCTGGCCGGGGCCACTGCCTTTGCATACAACGTGGGCTTCCAGGACTGCATGGCAAAGTGAGAAGAATCTACGGCCTCGAGGGAATCGGCGACCTAGAACCAGACGAAGAAGAAGATCCTTCCCCCAATGATGATCTAGCGCCAGCCGAGCCCTGAGAGCACTCTTTTTATTTTTCCTTGTAATGAGGCCCAACTAGAGTTGGCAATTTTATAAGACTTTTACAATTAATGAAAATGCACTTTTGAAATCTTTGGAATTTGCTGTGGGTGATTTGCTTTCGTAGTAACCAAGAGGCTCATTCTAGAATGGGGGCCGGGGCCGAGAGTAGATCGAAGCTAGGAACCGAAACCGTAACTAGGGTTAGGTGAGGCATAAGCCAAGATAGAAACTCGGCTGTAGCTAGGAATTGGGGCCATAGTTGAGTCGATACTCGATGTAGGTGTCGAGGCCGAAGTCAAATATGGGAGAAGTCGAAACCGGAGTTGACTTAAGGCTGAAGTTGAGACCGAAACGAGTCTGAATAAATGCTGATCCAACCTTATGCTTGTGTGCCGACACGAAGCCGGGCTGGAGATGCAGAGTCGGGCTTGAGTGCCAACGCTGAGTCGGGCTTGAGTGCCGACGCTGAGTCGGGCTTGAGCTGAAACAAAATTGCTCGAAGACACTTGTTAGTGAAAAAGTATATTACTTTAGTAGACATACTCAAACTTATATCCGTACATTTTACTGATAATATCGACGGAGATTGTCCGTGTTCCAGGTGCGAGGGAGAGGCTTCCCATCCAATCCTTCGATCCGATATGCTCCGCGATGAAATGCATCAATGACTCGATAAGGTCCTTCCCAATTGAGTGACAGCTTTTCTCCCTTCATGGGTTTGGAGACTTTGGCTCGTTTGAGGACCAGGTCTCCAGGAAGGAATGTTCTGGGGTGAACTCGGGCATTATAGTACCCTTGCTATCCTTTGTTGGTAGGAGGCCATTTCGAGTCATGCTTGATCGCGGACTTCCTCAACGAGGTCAAGGTTGTCTCTCAACTGGCTGGGATTGTTCCCCTCATCATACGATTGTATCCGGGGACTAGGGATGCCAATCTCCACCGGAATGACTGCCTCCAACCCGAACACAAGGCTGAAAGAAGTTTCTCCCATGGAGGTTGGGGGCATCGTGTGATACGCCCATAGCACATTCGGGAGCTCTTCCACCAATCTTCCTTTGAAATCATCTAGACGTGTCCTAAGCCCTTGAAGGGTAACACGATTGTCACTTCTGCCGCTCCATTTGATTGCGGATGACCGACAGAAGTGAACCTCTGATATATGCCCAGTTCGGTACAAAACTCTCTGAAACGAGCATTGTCGAACTATCGACCATTATTAGTAACAAGGGTATGGGGTAGCCCAAACCGATAGATAACTGACTTCCAAAAGAAATTCCTCACCTTGGATTCGGTAATTTTGGCGAGTGCTTCGACCTCTACCCACTTAGTAAAATGGTCGATGGCAATGAGCAGAAACTTGTGCTGACCAGAGGCTGGAGGGAATGGTCCCAAATATCCATTCCCCACTGGGCAAAGGGCCATGGAGCCGATAGGGGGCTCAGCTGAGAAGTTGGCAGCCGTTGAATGTTAGTGTCGCTGGCAGCTATTGCACTTTCGGACCAACTCGGCCACGTCTTCCCTCATGGTAGGCTAGTAGTAGCCTTGCCGTAGGACCTTATGTGATAACGCTCTGCCCCCCAAGTGGTTTCCGCAAATACCCTTATGGATCTCATGGAGGATGTAGTCAGTGTCTACAGGACTGACACATTTTAGGAGAGGGTGTGAGAAGGATCTTCGATACAATTGTCCGTCGAGCACCAGGAACTTGGATGCTTGCCACCTGAATAGCTTGGCTTCAGTGGGGTCGACTGGGAGGACGTCGTTAGGTACTGGACATAGGCGTCCATCCAAAAAGGATCTTGGTTAATTGGCAAGGATTCTTCCACTATATCGATGCTTGGGGCTTCCAGATGTTCCACATAAGTTCTCCCCAAGGTCCTATCAACCAAAGTGGCTAGCCGGCATAAAGCATCCGCTCTGGCATTCTCCCCCTGAGGAATGTAACTGACACTGAAATGAGTGAAGGGAGAGGCTTGTGATTGCACCTTGCTCAAGTAGCGAGATAGTGTGGGATCTCGAGACTCATACTCTTCCTTAACCTGACCAAAGATGAGCTGGGAGTCGGTGAAGACTCTAAGGCACTTCACCCCAAGCTCCCATGCCAGTCTCATTCCTGACAGTAAGGCTTCATATTCAGCCTGGTTGTTTGTGGCCGAGAAGAGGAAACGGAGGGCGTACTCGATGACAACACCATCCAGACTTGCTAGGATGAGGCCTACCCCGCTTCCTTGAGAATTTTATGCCCCGTCCACATGAAGGATCCAGTCTTCCCCTTTTCCCTCGATTGTGACATCCGAGGGGTTTGCATGGGGCTCCTTCGGCTGATCCTCTGCCCAGTACACTTGACTAGGAAATATGCTAAGATTTGGGACTTCATGGCCAACCTGGGTCGAAACGATAGGTCGAATTCTCCTAGTTTGAGTGCCCACTTCGCCAGTCGGCCAGAGGTATCAGGATGATAGATAATTGTTCTAAGCAATTGATCCGTGACCACCACAATCGGGTGTGCTTAGAAATAGCCTGAGACGCTGAGCATAGACGATCAGTGTAAAAATGGCCTTTTCGGTGTTAGAATGCATGATCTCTACGTTATGAAGCACTTTGCTCATATAGTAGATTGGCCTTTGCGTCTTGATGGCGTCGATATGAACAAGCACGGAACTCACTACTTCAAGGGATGCCTCAAGATAAAGGAAGAGTTCTTCTCCTCCTCCTGGTTTGGACAATAGTGGCGGGGTAGACAAAAATTCCTTCAACTCCTTGAAGGCCTTCTGGCACTCCTCCGTCCACTCAAAGCCATTAATTTTGCGCAACGCCTTGAAGAAAGGCAGACACCTCTCCGCCGACTTGGACAAAAAATGACTCAAGGCTGCCACTCTCCCGGTGCTGCACCTCCCTCTTGCTGGCCGGGTGCCTCATGTCCAGGATAGCCCAGATCTTATCAGGGTTTGCCTCGATCCCCCACTGCGTCACCATGAAGCCTAAGAACTTCCTGCTGTCACCCTGAAGGCGCACTTGCAGGGGTTCAGCCTCATCTGGTATCGGCGAAGATTGTTGAAGGTCTCTGCAAGGTTGACAACATGGTCAGTGGTACGGACACTCTTGATCAGCATGTCATCCACGTACACTTCCATGTTGTGCCCGATCTAGTTTTTAAAGACTTTATTCATCAGTCTTTGATAGATGGCTCCCACGTTTTTCAATCCGAATGGCATCACCTTATAGTAGTATATTCCCTTCTCGGTCACAAATGAGGTAGCTTCCTCATCCATCGGATCAATTTTGATCTGGTTGTATCCTGAGAAGGCATCCATGAATCTGAGGGTCTTGACCATACGTGGCACGTCTATCAGCTGGTCAATCCGAGGCAATGAGAAACTGTCCTTGGGCATGCCTTGTTGAGGTTAGTGAAATCCATGCACATTCTCCAGCTCCCACTAGCCTTGTGGACCATCACAACGTTGGCCAGCCAGTCGGGTGGT
>UESW01001975.1:60311-62811 GCA_900491605.1 Calamus simplicifolius | reverse complement strand
GAGAAGTCCACTGTGAAGGACTCTATTACTCTTTTCAAGGATGTGAGGAATGTCAACAAGTTGTTATCTTCGATCCTAGAACTTGGAAAAGGTATCCTGTGAAAATAGGTTTCCCCCTTGTTTTTTCCCTCTCAATACTTCCATATGTTCTCTTCATGGCCGGTCCTTCGGACTTCTCTGCTCACTCCATGTTTGTGTGGTCTTAGGGTTTACTGGAGAAAGCAAGGTTCGGTTTGCAGTGGCAGAAACGCGGGGGAGGGGCACCACGGGGGAGTCGACAAATGACATTTTTAGCGTTGGAAAGCAAGGATTTGTTATAGTTATATATACATATATACATATATATGTACATATATACATATATACATATACATATTTACACACACATATATACACACAAAGACACACACACATATATATATACATATTTACACACACACACACACACACACATATATATATATATATGTGTGTGTGTGTGTGTGTGTGTATGTATATATGTATATACATATACATACCTATGTATATACATATATAGAGGTAGGCACTGGATCGTGCCGCCCACAACACGGCATGGCCCGGTACTGCTATAGTACCGGGCCAGTAAACCGTGCTATGTCTGGCTCGAAAGATTTTTTCGCTGGTCCAGTACGGCACGGCCCATGAGGGCCTGGGTCGGCACGCTGGGCTAGCATGGCATAGCCCGCTGTGCTAGCATGGCCTAGATGGGTCATGCCAGGCACGGCACGGCCATGCTGGCATGGCCTGAGCCGTGCCTAGGCACAGCACAAAGCTTAGGCACGGCTCTAGCCGTGCCTGGGCACGGCCCACCAGGGTCTTGCCTGGGCACGACCCAACCGTGCCGAGCCCAGAACGGCCCACATGGGCCATACTGGGCCTTAATTTTTTTTACCATGCCATGCCTGGCAGGCCGTGCCAGGCATGACACAGTAATTTTAGAGGCACGATGGGCCTGCGAGGCATGGCCCAGTGCCCACCTCTCTACATATATACAATAGGTGTTTTATATGTATATGTATACATATATATGTATATACACACCTATGTATATATACATATACATATATGTATACAATAGGTTTGTATATATGTATATGTGTATATATATATACATATATATTTTACATATACATTTACATATATATATATACATATACATATACATGTTATATGTATATATATATACACACACACCTGTATATGTGTGTGTATGTGTATATATAAATATATGTATGTATATGTATGTATAAAAAAAACCATGTAATGAATGAGCAACTAGACCATTGATCCAAAGGAGAGATGAGTTATATAGCAAAGATCCAAAAGCTAAATATAAAAAAATACTACCCATTTAATGTAAACCCCAAAACTAAATTTATTTATCATTACAAAGGTCAGTGGGTGGTTGTTAGTCAAATTTAGGTCCAGCAATCTTGACTTATTAATAGGTCAAGTTGGGTCATCAGGCTTAAATGAGGTTGATCTAACCCAAACAATTGATTGCCTATTTGGTCACTCTTTAACTACCACATAATTTTTTCTTATTACATAGCCTTTTGTCCTTTACCTAATTTATGTAATGAGCTCAAACCTTAACCTTTGTTATATTATATAAAACCTTAACCTTTGTAATTGCCATCATCTTTAATCGCCACCATCTTTAACATGAAGCAAGATATGGGAATTTCTGAGTTGTTATCTTATAATCTTAAATACTATACAACCTTTGTTATTTGTCACAACCTAGCAAACTGAGTTGATGGTTCATGAAATAACAAACGGACTGTGCCAGGCACAACACGATGATTTTAGAGGCTCGGTGGGCCTAGGCCGTGCCGTGCCAGGCACGGCCCAGTGCCCATCTCTACATATATACTTATATGTATATATGCATATATATAATAGGTGTGTATATATATACATATACATATACATATACCTATATATATATATACATATGTGTATATAGTATATATATATATACACGTACACACCTGTATATGTGTGTGTATGTGTGTATACATATAAATATGTATGTATAAAAGAAAACTATGTAATGAATGAGCAACTAGACCATTGATCCAAAGGAGAGATGAGTTATATAACAAAGATCCAAAAGCTAAATATATAAAAAAAACTACCCATTTAATATAAACCCCAAAACTAAATTTATTTAGCATTACAAAGGTCAGTGGGTGGTTGTTAGTCAAATTTAGGTCTAGCAATCTTGACTTATTAATAAGTCAAGTTGGGTCGTCAAGCTTAAATGAGGTTGATCTAACCCAAACAATTGATTGCCTATTTGGTCACTCTTTAACTACCACATAATTTTTTCTTATTACATAGCCTGTTGTCCTTTACCTAATTTATGTAATGAGCTCAAACCTTTTATCCTATATTACATAAAACCTTAACCTTTGTAAATGCCAACATCTTTAATCGCCACCATCTTTAACATGAAGCAAGAGATGGGAATTTT
>UESW01001975.1:32700-58042 GCA_900491605.1 Calamus simplicifolius | reverse complement strand
GTATGGTCTCCAGATCTTGGGTTTCCTATGCTATTGACTCTGTTGGTCTCTCCGACGGTATTGTGGTTTTGTGGAGAGCTGATAATATCAAAGTGGATACCTTTCACTACTGTGGTCAACAAGTTGCTCTAGTCATTTCTGATGGATCTCATGGTCCTGGCTTCTATCAGGTGCTTATGCTAGCACTGACTTCAGGGTGCGCCGGGTGCTATGGGCTGAGATTCATTCTTTGCTATCCCAGGGTTTTCCTTCTCATTGCGGGTGACTTCAACTGCATTATCGGGGCCAATGAGAAAAGAGGTGGCAGGCAGGCGGTTGATTCAGTGGAAAGAGCTGAGTTCAGGAACTTCATTGCTTCAGTGGTCTTTTGGATTTGGGATTCTCTGGGCCTCAGTTCACTTGGTGTAACAATCGTCAGGGTTCAGAGCTTTTTCCCTCAGCCATTGTTACTCATCTGTCCAGAATTGCTTCGGATCATTGTCCTATTCTTATTTCTACTGATGTGTCTCTCCAGCAGAGTAGGGTTTTTCGATTCAAAAATTCTGGACTTTCTATTCTTCTGCTAGATCTGTCATCTCACAGGTTTGACGGTTTCCTGTCAGAGGGAGTGCCACCTACAGACTTTCACGATGTCTGGTTCTTGCTAGACGCAGACTATGTAGTTGGAGTAGAAAGGAGGTGGGGGACATTGTTCGACGGGTCGAGCAGACTGAGTCTATTATTTCGTCTCTGCAGTCAAAGAGGACCAAGAGGGATATCTTCCTGATTCTGATCTTTTGACCCTTAGAACCAACTTGGCTCTTCATCACTCTCTTTTATTACAACAGGAGACGTTTTGAGGCAGAGGTCCCGCATTCAGTGTATTCAGGAAGGAGACTCCAACACTAGATTCTTTCACCAGGCCACTCTAAACGCCGTGCTGCGAACCATATTAGATGGCTTATTGATGAGGAGGGAAACCCTCAGGAGGAGCTCCAGATGATCAGGGATCAGATGCTCCATTTCTTTCAGTCTAGATGGTCTGAGCACTCTGGTGAAGGGTACCCTGTCTTCCCGGTCTCCCCTTCCTCCAGGGTCTCTGATGTGGAGAATGCTCTTCTCCTCGTCCGATTACTGAGGATGATATTCGTCGGGCTTTATGGGATCTTGGTGTTGACAAGGCTCCTGGGCCTGATGGGTTTCTGGCTGTTTTCTTTCGCCACTACTGGGATATTGTTGGACAGGAGGTGGTGCAAGCTATTCAGCTTGTTTTTAGTCTAAAGCTATTCCAGCAGATTGGAATCGGACTCTTATCACCCTGGTTCCCAAACGCCCTGATGCTTCCTCTCCTCAGCATTTTTGGCCTATTAGTCTCTGCACCACTTTATACAAAGTATGTGCACGTATCCTGGTATCCCGTATGTGTTCTGTGATGCCTCACCTCATCTCTCCAGAGCAGGGGCTTTTCTCAGGGGGTGCAATATCACTGATAATGCTCTGCTTGCTCAGGAATTCATGCATGACCTTCAGCGAGCTCCTAGCCGTCAGGGTCTTATGGTTGTTAAGCTCGATATGGAGAGAGCTTATGATAGATTGAGCTGGGTTTTTTCTGCGCCACACTCTTTCTGGGTTTGGGTTTACGGAGCTCTTTGTTGACTGGGTGATGGCCTGTGTTAACCGGCCCTCCTTCTCTCTCCTTATTAATGGTGGTCAGACTGATTATTTTCACTCGGAGGTTGGGTTGAGACAGGGCTGCCCTCTTTCGCCTTTCCTGTTCATTCTCTCGGCCAACTCGTTGTCTCGGGCGCTATCTCAGGCTCAGGATAGCAACTCTTTGGCCTATACTGCTGGTCCCCAAGGGCCCTCCCTTTCCCACCTTATGTTTGCTGATGATTGCATTCTTTTGGGAAGGGCCACTGTTCGCAATGCTATCACTTTTGCGACTATTCTACAGTCTTATTGTAGTGCTTCAGGGCAGAAAGTCAATATCATTAAATCTCTGATCTGTTTCAGCCCTAGGACGAAGTCTACAGTTAGAGGGACTATCTCACAGATTATGGGTATTCCTAATCAGGCTGATCAGCTATCCTATCTTGGAATACCTATTACGGGGAGGCGGCCTCATATCTCTGATTTCAGTAACTTAGTTAGCCGGGTCCGTGACAGATTGGATGGGTGGCAGGTCACTGGGCTCTCTATGATGGCGAGGCTTACACTGTTACGCTTGGTGCTATCTTTCCTTCCTCTCTATCTGCTAGCCAATGCTGCCATTCCTTTGTCTTGTTTGAGGAAGATTGAGAGACAGTTCCGGGATTTCCTCTGGGCTTCGATACAGGATGGGCATGGTATTCACCTTCTGGCTTGGGATATTGTTTCTATGCCGATTACCGAGGGTGGGCTCGGGATCCAGTCGCTCATTGTTAGGAGGGATGCTCTGATTACGAGGCATGCTACGCGGTTCTTTCTTGATCCGCACTGTTTGTAGAGCTCCTTTATGCGGGCCAAATATGGAGACTGGAATTCTTCCTCTCTTCCTCAGCTCTCCCCTGGGTACTCTTTTTTCTGGAAAGAGGTTTGCCGGCATGCTCCGGCTATTCTGGACAGCATCTCTAGTCGCTAGGTGATGGGGCTTCTGTTGATATTGTTCATGATACTAGGATTGCTGAC
The DNA here is from genome assembly GCA_900491605.1 of Calamus simplicifolius. NCBI lineage: Eukaryota > Viridiplantae > Streptophyta > Magnoliopsida > Arecales > Arecaceae > Calamus > Calamus simplicifolius. The sequence continues at coordinate 55,396 of UESW01001975.1, read as the reverse complement.
CTTTCACCGTCCCGATGGCCGACTTTTGTGAGTTCTGACATCCCTCATGGTATGAAGGTGATTGACTTATTCGGTCCGGATCGCTCTGCTTGGTCTTCTTCTATGGTCTCTAGCTTCTTTGGAGTTGAGCTTTACCGGCGCATTCTTGCCATTCCTCTTACTCCGGTTCCCACCCCTGATATTAGGGTTTGGAGGAGATCCTGTCTGTCTCGTGCTCCTATTAGAGATATTGTTGAGATTTACAGCCCTCAACCTCAGCATTCGATTGATTTGAAGTGGATCTGGCGTCTCCCCATTCATCCTAGGGTGCAGCTTTTTATGTGGAAACTTGCATGGAACACACTTCCGCTTGTTCCCTGCTCTCCGCGAGAGGTATGAGCATTCTGCCTACTTTCCCATTATGTGGTAGGGGGGATGAGACGGTTGGTCATGCTATCTTCAGTTGCTCTAAAGCGAGACAGATTTGGCAGATTTCAGATGATGGTCCTTGGGATCAGGGGTCTGAATCCCTGTGTAGTCACTTTCTGAGTATCATCAGGGAGGATATGGGTAGAGGATTTCACCTACTGGTTTCGAGGAGGGCTTACACTGCTTATCATATTTGGTTATCTCGGAATCGGCTTCTGTTCGCTGATGAGACTATTCATCCTCGCAGGGTTGTTAGGGCCGCCTTCTCCTTAGCTACTGAGTATACATTCCATCAGAGAGTTTCGTGTTTCTGCTATCCCTAGCCACTGGGACTCCCCTGCTGCTTCGACAACGTACCGGCGCACGGTCTTCATTTCTTAGGAGCCCCCACCTCTAGGGTTTGTTAAAATCAACTTTGATGGTAGTGTTCGTGGTAGATGTGCAGGCTCGGCTTTTGTGATTCGTGGGCCTGACGGTGAGATGCTGGCGGTTGATGAATTTGGTCTTCTTGGTTCCATGGTGCCCCTTGCTGAGTTGTGTGCTGCTTGGGCTGGTATCTGTTGTGCTATTCGTTGTCTGGGAGCTCGTAGCATTATTATTGAAGGGGATTCCATTACTGTTATCCTCTGGATTAGGCAGGATTTCCGTGCCCGTTTGCCTATCATCCTTTTGATTGGAGATATTCATTCTACCCTCCAGGGTATTTCTTGCGCCAGGATTAGGCACATCTACCGGAAAGCCAACTCAGCGGCAGATTGGATTGCTGCTAGGATGGCGTCTCATTCTGGTTCTTGGAGCTGGAAGCCGGTGAACCTTGCCCCCCTGTTCTTTCTTAAATTTTGTACTCTGATATCTCGGGTTTGACTCACTCTAGATTGGTGTGATCATCCGCCTGTACCAAAAAAAAAAAAAAACGTTCTTGTAAAAAGATCAAAAGATCAGCCTTTAAAGATGTGGTAAAAAATTATGAATATAAAAAAAATACTTGTGATTCTCTTTGCATTCTCTCTCTCTCTACGTTGAGTGCTCAACTATTCAGGCTATGCTTACATTTTGATTGATGATGAACGGAAGAGGAATCTATGCGTAAGATTTTATTGATATGTTTAATCATACATAACGAAGTAAATTATGGAATAAACAGTAGAAAAATATGATTAATTGCTGGAAATGGAGTCTATCAAATATTACTTCAGCCTTAAATTTGGATCACATACTCAGACCCTGATTGGAATACATAAAACCGCTTAACTTTATTTCTTTGTCCTTTCCATTTTCCTTTCCAGCCCTTTTTCTTCTCTCAACCTTTTCTAGTGAACAAATGCTGCAACGACGAGGAAGCATTGCCGAGTCCATTACACTGGAGTTGGATCCACAGAAAATGAGACAATTTCTACTATTTGCCAATGATCACCACTAGATCTCATTTCCATTGAAGTCAACAACATCATGACGGATACATTATGATTGTCAAGAATAGTTCATGAAGAAAATATACTTTTGATCCTCAAGCTTTCGCTCAAATTTTATTTTGATCTTCAAACTTTCAATTATTATAATTTTTTTTATATTTAAAATATTATATTTTACATAAAATTAATTAAATAAAATAATTGATGTATTTTTTTTAATAGTTCACATTAAGATGAATGATATGCTAAATATTCTATCAATTTTAACTAATTTGATGCAATGAGATGCCACGAATATAATATTTTTTAAACATGAGATACTAGACTGTAATAATTAAAAGTTAAAGAAATAACATGAATTTGTGTGAAAGTTTGAGGAGTAGAACTATATTTAACCCTAATTTAATATACAGAATGAAATAATTTTTATAGAAGCCTTTATAGAGACATTAGTAAAATATATAATTGGTCATCCCATTATTCAAAACTTGATATGTCTCGCATTCAGAGACATAAAAACGATGTCACATATTGGTCATATGTGGTTCCTTCGATTTTGACCACCCTATTTTCTTATTATATTAAAACATGAAAAAATATGGTCATGCAGTATGCTATTAATATGTATATCTTCTTCAAACAAAATATAATTTTTTTAAAATTTAATCCTTTTACATTAAATTTTCTTTCAAAAATAATGGTACAATTCAAAAATATTTCATTCAATAAAAAGAAAGACAGTGGCATTATTTTCTATTATTATCCATCATAACGCCATGGTAATAGTTATTATTTAGTATTAAAAAAAATTGAAAGACCAACAGCAGTATAGAGAACTTGCAGAATTGATGCTGAATTCAACAGTGTCCTACATAAGGCGTTTTTCTGTCCAAATTCTCATCAAATGGAGAAACAACCATTTGAAGGATTTAAAATATTACATTAAAACACAAGATGACAAAAATAACATAGCTACATTACGTATGTGGGTACCACTGGCATACACCATTTGTGGTTGCAATCCAACAACCTTGAGAATTAATTTTTTATCACTAGTATTGTTAGTTGTTGGAATTTGAGTAATCCAACCTAATCCAATCTAATCAGGCTTCATAGGGGAGTCTGAATACATCTTTTAGAACTCACAAGATGCGGTTTCTACGAGTTGAGGAAAAAAAAAAAAAAAACATCGAAAGAGCAAGGAAAAGGATCCAAAGAGTATTTAAATCTTTCACAAATATTCAACATTATTAATCTTTACCATCTACAAGTGTTGGAGAAACTGAAGTTGTGTCTTGCTTGGACTAGAGTGTTGATAATAACCTCAAACGTAGCCATTCATGTAGAAACAAGGAGAGGAGTACAATGACCTCACTGCCTTTGGAGTTGGTGACATGTTATAAAGTTTGAGAATCAAATGTTAATTAAAGTTTAAGTTTGACTCTAGGAGTTGGTTATTGACTCGAAAGTGCAACCACTGTTATTATTAGTTTGTCATGGGTGACCTACTACAAGGAAACAATACAGCTAATTGGCTAATAAATCTTGATGAAGCTAGTGAGTCCATAGTTTCTTATGCGTCCCTTCTGTTCTCAAGCTTAAACCAATGTGAGTTTTTTTTTAGCTAGAGAGGATGGCATGGTGGCTTGGCTGTCGAAGTCTTGCCAACTACTGGTCTTCAATCACCTACTCTGGAAAGATAAGAAGGGGACTTGCTCCATGAGCTAGAGAGGGTTCTTCTAATTAATGGGATGACTTAAGATTGGAGAGTCTAAAACCGATCATTGGTGGTTCTTGAAGAAGGTATTAAAATTGGACCTAAAACGGCTCAGTGATTGGCACTTCATTTCTTGCAGTTAGTCCTGAGGAGGTCTTGATACAATACTGACAGCAAACGAAAACTTAAAGGTGACAATGGGCATTAAACTTTTGGACCACTCCTCGGATTGTGTTGGACCACCTCTCCATCTCAACCTTGCATTGCAGGCAATTGCAAGATGGTTGGCCATCGATTTCACACATTGATACTTAGCCTTGCAATTGATTAAGCTAGCTCATCTTACTCTTTAATGTGAAACGCATGGTTATCAGACCCGGCCGAACATTGACTTGGCCAAAGGCTCGGGTCACTAGTTTACTGGTTCAACCGTTGGGTCACTGGTTGAACATCGATCAATTATATTAATATAAAAATATATTTATATTAATCAAAATTAATTTTTAATAAAAAATTTAAGATTAATATGATAATAAAACACGTGATCTCATCCGGTCGGATTGGGTTGACCGGTTCATGGGTGAACCGGATGGATTGATCGGTTTATTTCGGATCACTTACACATCCGATTTTATGTTAGAACCGGACCGGCTTGTTAGCGTTTCCTTTTACGTGGCCCACGTGGATATATGATTGATTTATTATTTATTTATTCTAAATAATAATTATGATATCTGATTTTATTAGATATTTAAATTTAAGTGATAATGATGGTTTAATAAAGCTAATTTCTATTGGTTTATCCTTGGGAAGTTGTTATCTGATAACCTCTCTTTGATGGAAAGAGAAATTTATGTATTATCATATTGGTCCTCTCTCTCTTGTATATAGTCTATTTGACCATCAAAATGAAGAGAATTAGGAAAGAGGGAAAAACTCAATTTATCAATGAAGAACCAATATCAATGGATGAAGGTACGCATTCTTGGTTTATATTTTTATTTAAAAATTATTTATTCTAAGATCTTGGCCATTATGTTTATTAAAGAAGATCCTTTAATGGATGTTATATGTTATCAGAGTCTCGATTGAAGAATTTATGATTTTTTATTATAAATCTATGTTTAATTATTTTTATATATATTCTTTTATTATGAACAAAAATTAGAATAGCATAGTTCTTTTTGATCTTCTAACGCGCGTGGGATTTCAATCCTCATACGGAACTCACCGCGGAATATGTAAGTTTTTTTTTCCACGTACATTTCTCCCTCTCTACCACCGTGCGTCTCTTTTTCCATGCAAAAGACCCTTTCCGTGGAATTCCCTGCTTCCTAATCCCACCCCTTCCATGGAATCCGTGAAGACTCACAGCATGGAAGGGGGAAACGTACCCTCCACCTTTCGTTCTTTAATCCCTTTATATTCCACGAAACGGAAGCCCACGAAATGGAAGCCCACGGAAACGCTTCCTTAGGAAGGGATTGAAAACAATGACAGAAGGTCAGGAAGGGGAGTTAAAGGGGAAAGAAAAATAATGGGGAAGGGGATTGAAAAGTAGAATATCAGGAATGTGCACGGTGAGACTTATAAAAGTGAAAGAAAACCGTGATCTCACGAAAGTGAGGGCATGAAAGCACGGTGAAATTTATGGAAAATAAAATAAAGGGCTACGATGATTTAAACTTGTAACCAACATGTTTAAAGACAAGCCACTCCATCAATTTATTCTTGACAACAAGGGTTCAAAATAAATACATTATCATTTTATCAATTTAATCCTTAATAATAAAGGATGAAAGTTCAAGATATTTCTCTAATGGAGATTAATGTTTTGAAAAATTATTACAGTAAAATTATATGGGTACACTTAAGTCTTTAGTATTCACGTAACATATTATCATTAACTAAATTTTATGTCTATATTATGTAATTTGTTAGTCACCAAAGTGGCCAAATTTGAAAGTTTATAGGTATCAAATTTAATTAAATAATTTAATTACTCATAATTATGTGATGCTTATAAATGAATGACATAATTGTTTAATTGTTATGAGTATATTGAAGTTCATTTATAAATATTTAAGGGTCGCCCAAAGGTTGACTAGTCATTTTATAATCTATGGACATGATGTGGTTAATTAATATGCTTGGTTATGTATGTTTAGCATATCCAAAGATAGCAACCATATCTAATTTGAGTATATATAATTGCAAGTATGTAAAATTAAAATTAAGCATCAATTATGTTTATTGTTGTATATTGTTGTATCACCTAAAGGAGAACTTCAATATGCACTTATTACTTGATGGAATATGAATAATATTACCCAAAGCATTAATATGTGAGCATGTTTTCTATATTTGCAGTAACTATTCTTGTTTCTCTTCATTCGCAATCTATGTCTGTTCAAACTTTTAATGGGCTTAATTTCTCTGAATGGCGCGAACAAGTTCAGTTTCATCTTGGTGTTCTGGATCTGGATTTGACACTTATAAATGAGAAACCCACTACTTTACTGACTCTAGCAGTGTTGAACAAAGGTCTTTTCATAAGTCTTGGGAAAGATCAAACAGACTTAGCCTGATGTTCATGTGAATGACTGTAGCAAACAATTCAAGTCCACAATTCCTGCTACTGAAAGTGCTAAGGAATTTATGAAGTTTGTGGAAGCACGTTCCCAATCTGACTCTGCTGATAAGTCACTTGCTGGGATATTGATGAGTACTTTAACCAACATTAAGTTTGATGGTTCTCGTACTATACATGAGCATGTTGTTGAAATGACAAACATAGCAGCAAGACTAAAGACTATGGGATTGGAAGTGAATGAGAATTTTCTTGTGCAATTCATTATCAATTCCTTACCTCCTGAGTATGGTCTATTTCACATGAGTTATAACACTATGAAGGATAAGTGGAATGTGAATGAACTACAAAGTATACTTATTCAAGAGGAAGCAAGAATTAAGAAATATGGAAATCATTCTATTAATCTCATGGGTCAGCAAGGAGCTGGAAAGAAATTAAAGAAAGATAAGAAAGGAAAGAGCAAGCAACGACCACTAAAGATAAATGGGTCATCTGCTCAAATCCACAAGAAGGAACAAAAGGATGATAAGTGTCACTTTTGCAAAAGTATGGACACTATCAGAAAGATTGCCTGAAACGTAAGGCGTGGTTTGAAAGAAAGGTAAGCCTACGACTTTTGTATGTTTCGAATCAAACCTAACAGAAGTTCCTTATAATACTTGGTGGATTGATATTGGTTGTACCACTCATGTTTCTAATATGATGCAAGGATTCCTTACGATCCAAACCATAAACCCAGATGAAAACTTTGTCTCAATGGAAACAGAGTCAAAGTTCCAGTTGAAGCTGTTGGAACCTATCGTTTGATTCTAGACACTGAACATCATTTAGATCTTTTTCAAATACTTTATGTCCCTTCTATTTCTCGTAATTTAGTTTCTTTATCCAAACTTGACTCAGTTGAATATTCTTTTAAATTTGAAAATGGATGTTTCAGTTTGTTTAAACATAATCATCTTATTGGTTCTGGTATTCTTTCTGATGGTTTGTACAAATTTAAGCTTGATAATCTTTTTGCTGAGACATTGTTAACCTTGCATCATAATATTGATACTAAACGTGGTTTAGTAAATGAACAATCAGCTTACTTGTGGCATAAACGTTTTGGTCATATATCCAAAGAAAGAATTGAGAGATTAGTAAAGAATGAAATCCTTCCCGATTTAGATTTTACTGATCTTGGGATTTGTGTGGATTGTATTAAAGGAAAACACATAAAATAAACAATCAAGAAAAGTGCCACAAGAAGTAAACAACTCCTTGAAATTATACACACCGATATATGTGGGCCTTTTGATGTTCCATCTTTTGGTGAAGAAAAGTATTTTATCACCTTTATTGATGATTTTTTACGTTATGGCTATGTCTATTTGTTGCATGAAAAATCTCAATCGGTAAATGCTCTAGAAGTGTTTATCAATGAGGTTGAAAGACAACTAGATAGAAAAGTGAAAATTATTAGGTCTGACAGAGGTGGTGAATATTATGGAAAGTATAATGAATCTGGACAATGCCCTTGTCCATTTGCCAAATTCCTTAAAAAGCATGGCATATGTGCTATGCCTGGAACACCAGAACAAAATGGTGTTGCAGAAAGGCATAATTGAACTCTAATGGACATGGTTAGGAGTATGTTAAGCAATTCATCATTACCCTCATTATTGTGGATGCATGCTTTAAAGACCGTTATGTATTTGCTAAATAGGGTTCCTAGTAAGGCAGTTCTAAAGACTCCTTTTGAACTGTGGACAGGAAGGAAACTCATTTTGAGGCATTTACATGTTTGGGGTTGCCCGACGGAAGTAAGGATTTACAATCCACATGAAAAGAAGTTGGACTCAAGAACAACAAGTGGTTTCTTTATTGGTTATCCAAAAAGATTAAAAGGGTATACATTTTATTGTCCTAACCATAGCACAAAAATTGTTGAATCTGGAAATGCAAGGTTCATTGAGAATAATGAAATTAGTGGGAGTTTGGAACCACATAAAGTGGAAATTCAAGAAGTTAAGGTGCAAGTTTCTTTACCTATAACTTCTTCTCAAGTTATTGTTCCTAGAGTTGTTGAACCTTTTAATAACTTTTAAGAACAACAAATTAATGATCAAACACCACAGAATGATGATATTACTAATGAACTTGCAATAAATGAACCAAATGAAGTAGCATTAAGAAGGTCTCAATGACAAAGAAGAACCGCTATTTCTGAGGATTATATAGTTTATCTACAAGAATCAGATTTTGATTTGGGTATTAATGATGATCCAGTTTCTTTTTCATAAGCCATGCAAAGTGCTAATTCATCTAAATGGTTAGATGACATGCAAGATGAGTTAAAAATCAATGGATTACAATGTAGTCTGGGATCTTGTTGAATTGCCTGAAGGTTATAAAAGAGTTGGGTGTAAATGGGTCTTTAAGACCAAACGCGACTCAAATGGCAATATTGAATGTTGTAAAGCCAGACTTGTTGCCAAAGATTTTACTCAAAAATGTGGCATTGACTACACAGAGACCTTTTCTCCAGTCTCTAAGAAAGACTCATTTAGAATTATTATGGCACTGGTAGCTCATTATGATTTAGAGTTGCATCAAATGGATGTGAAAACCGCCTTTTTAAAATGGGAGTTTGAATAAAGAGGTTTATATGGACCAACCTGAAGGTTTTTTATTTGAAGAAAAGGAACACATGGTGTGTAAACTGAAGAAGTCAATATACGGACTTAAGCAACTTCCTAACCCACTGGATTTGGGACCTTTGTCTCCAAAAAGTCTCCTGCTGCAACAAAAGAGAATGGTGCTCAGCCAAACAGGACCTGAGAGTCGAAAGGTCAGACTGATTAAGGGACCCCTCCTGATCCTCTTTCGACTGCAAAGTGGAGGTGGTAGACTCAGTCTGCTCAACTTGCGAACAATATCCCCCACCTCTCTTCTGTTCCATCTAGAGAGTCTACGACCAGCAAGAATCAGGCGCCGAGACAGACGATAGGTAGCACTCCCTCTAATAGGTAATCGCCAAACCTGGGAGATGATTGACCTAGCAGAAAAATAAAAGGTCCATAATTTCTCAAATCTAAACATCCTGCTCTGATGAATAGTGTTATCAGTAGAAACAAGAATAGGACAATGGTCGAAGCTAATTCTGGACAGATGAGTAACGGTAGCAGAAGGAAAAAGCTGGAGCCAGGAAGGAGATGCATGGCCTATCCAGTCTTTCCCACACATGGGTAGAGCCTTGGCGATTATTACACAGGTGAAAAGGGATCCGGAAAACCCTAGATCCAAGAGCCCAACAGAGGATATAAAGGATCTGAACTCAACAACATCCGGTGATCCAACGAACTGCCGACCCCCTCTTTTCTCATCAGCCCCGACAATGCAGTTGAAGTCACCAGCAAGGAGGGAAGGTAAACCCTGAGCAAGAAGAGAGTGAAGCTCCACCAGAGCTCATGTCGCAGTCTGAAGTCGGTACTAGCATAAACACCCGAAAGAAGCCAGGGGGCCGAGAACCCTCAGATATGACTAGGGACACCTGTTGACCACATCCGTGGAAGGCATCAACCCTAATGTTATTATTTTTCCAAAGAACCAAAATACCACCAGAGAGACCAACCGACTCAATGGAATAGGAAACCCATAATCTGGAAAGTTGTCTCCGAAGATGAGCCAGGCTATCCCCAGACAGTCGGGTTTCCAACAGAACACAAATATCAAAGTCATGAAGCTGTAGAAGCCTTCCGAATGAGGATGAAACGAGGGTTTCTGGGCACCTCGCACATTCCAAAAAAGAAGCTTCATTCAGAAGGAAGAGCAGGAGGGACATCATCCATATCCCCAGACATCTCCAGAACAATAGAGTCAGTAGTAGCGTGGGAGCCAACAAGCTCCGGGCACTACTTCCCCTGCTTCCTGGCACTCCTGCCGTGCCAATTCCATAGCCATATCTGAATCCTCTTGCTGAATAGAATTCTTAAGAAGGGAGACCGCAGAATCATGATCTATCACACCGTTGAAGGAGGTAAGGAGGACTCTACCAAACTGCCCAGAGTAGTCCCCTCCTTGCAACGGGACTTCTTGGACCCCGGCCCAGGGGTAACACCTAAACCCTGGGGGGTAACTGAAGAAGCAGAGAAAGTGAAGATAGCTTTCTCCCCAGCCTTACCCCTCAGAAGTCCTTTGCCTTTGGATAAATTAGGCTTAGAAGGTAGTCGCTGTGTTAGAGGCTCAACAGGCCGGGCCGCTTAGCAGGGCCTGATTTTCCCCCTACATGGGACAACAGGAGGCCAGGACCATTATCATCAGAGGAAGCTGACTCCAGGCAAGAAAATGGGTTAGCAGCCAACTTAATTGGAATACCAGCCCTTTTTCCCTTCAGAATTCTGAATTTCAGACTCACTGACTTGAAGCTGCAGTCCCTTGCTAGCCGGCACGCCAGGGGACAACCGGCACGCTAAGGACCTGAGACCATCAGCAACTTCAATCCCCCGACTAGGCTGCATGTCCGAAGGGGGAATAGACTCCCTGCCTCCCGACCTCCTAATGACCTTCTTCGGAGAGATCCACCCATCCGGAGAAGCAGAGGATGGAGGTGCAGTAGAACTCATTCCAGGCTTCTGCTTGCTGAGAGAAGGCTGAGAGGTTGGAGAAGATTTTCGATGCCTCAGGGACGACATCCATGGCCCAAACCAGATCCACTCGGGGGGGCAGAGGAAGATGAAGGATCAAGAGGCGCCCCACAGCTCCCACCGAGATGCAGGGTACCGCATGAGCAGCAGATCCCTTCAAGGTTTTCGTAGGAGAACTGCTGCCAGAATGGTTCCCTGCTTCCACGAACACGGGCACCCAGTCTCAGGGACTTACTCAAATCCACCCGAGTACACACTCTCGTGAACCCTCCTGAATCCTTCTCTGGTAGAAGCATCGGAGAACATATAATCACCAGCAACCGCAACGATGGACGACAGCACTTCCTCCTTTCAGTATTCAATTGGCAACTGGGGAAGACAAATCCAAAGCAGGGCACTGGTCAGAGAGCTTGCAGACGGGACAAAGTCTGGTTGCCACGGAGCAACGGCGATGGGTTGGCCATTGGCGACCCAGGTCTTCCGAGAGCAAGCTCCATGGCAAGGGGGTCAGAGAAACGGAAGAGGAAATGCCTATTGGCCAACGAAACCGCTTCAATTTCCCCCTGAATCCCTGCTCGCTGAAATTCCCTAAGGATAGCCTCCGGAGGAATCCAGCGGGAGAGACACCGAGCCAAATAGCGTGATTGTGCCATCGAGCTTCTTCCTCCTCCAGCTCAGGTACCGGGACTTGGACTATGTCGGGGTACAGCCATTCTAGTTCGGTGACAACAACCAGAGAAGGAGCCGGAGAGATCCATTCAAACTGACTTCCACCGGCATGGCGTCAGGATATACCAGCGTTCCTGATGCCATCGGATCCGACCGGAGGCTGATTGGGGAGGTCAGCCATCTCTCAGACCAAGGAGACCAGCCGGCAACAACGATCACCGAAGATCGGGGACGAAGACACTCCGAGCACGAATCTTAAAGCAATACCCGAGGAGACACTCCGAGCATGATTCTTAAAGCAATACCCGAGGAAGACACTCCAGAATAGGATCCTAAACCTCTCCTTTATTGGCCATTGCCTTTTTGTTTTTTTTTTGCGGGTTAGCTATTTATATTTTATGTGTTTCAAAATGCTTTTATTTTTCTTATTTATAGTCCCACATTTGATAATAAAATATCTTTAACTCTTTTCTTAAACTAAGTATCACCTAATTGGAGATCTATTAATGAAAATTATGGGTCATAATTTATATTTTTGTATTGTGTTGGCATCGTGTTAAAGCTAACTTAGCTAAGTCATATATATACAATATTAAATAATGATATTTAAAAATTCAACATGAAGATGGCACAATCCGATGATTTGGTAAGTCAAAAATCGGTGTCAACAAATTTGAAGTTTAATTCATCTAAAAAATTAAGGATTTTTTAATGTTCCTTCCTAGATGGTTAACTAGCCTTATGCATCCAAATTCTTATTTGAGTGCTTAGATGTTAAATAATCTTAATGAATTCAAAACTAAAATATAATGACAATCTTGATTTGCATGCATATGAATAACCAATTAAATACAAAGCATGTTATTATTTTAAATTAGGATAAGTTTTTTTTTTTTTTGGGAAGAGTTATATACAACTTGTAAAATAATTAACTCTGATTATTAAATTTGAGTGAAAAGTGAGTTGCTCTTGAATAATCTGTGCGATGCTTCATCTTTGACTTAACTCTGATTGACTTATCCTTGCTGTGATATTACGTGTCAAACTTCTTGCTCCCTAGTTAATTGCCGGGATTGATTAAATACTTTCAACCACTACGTTAATTGGAAGGTAGTATGTAAACTTTGAAAGATAGGTGACATGGTGTTTTGAAATTTTTGTTAGAGTTCAATGAAATCTCTTAAGCTAGTCCCTTTTAGGTTGGGCATTTTATCTAGATGACGTTAAGATTAAGGCTCTATTCGAGATAACTGTTGAAAGAGAATAATAATAGCTGTTCGCTATCAGCTGTCTAAGGTAGCTACTTTTTGATGGCTAATGTGAGCACTTTCTCCAAATATGTTTAAGACTTTTATTGGTTATCTCCTCTACCATCTATTCTGAATGCTTTACCCAAATATGGCTGGTTAGCCAAATGCATTATTTTAAAATTTGATCGGATAATGAATCAGCTTAACGTTTAGATCATATGTTAATCGGTTCGATCGAATAAACTGATTTGATCAGATCAATAATATTATAATGATTTTTAATTTAATAATATAAATAATAAAATATTAATTTAAATGAAAAATTAAAAAAATCTAAAATTAGGTTGGATCGGTTTAAAACTTGATTGATTCAATAAATTTTTTGATTTTTACAAGTTATATAAAAATTAATTTTAATAATAAAATCGGATCATACTGATGATCAATTTCTGGTTGGATCGGTTCGGTCGATCCGATCATGAAATGCATGTTTTTTAATGAGGAATCATCAATCCTTCCTCTACAAATTCATGTTGTGCCAGGAAATCAAAATTTTCAAGGTCCTTGTTTAAATTAGTCTACATGTAGGAAAATGCTACAACTTAGCCCTTCGTTTGGGACTCCATTTGAGGTTCCTTAGTTCCTGCCATCTCTTGATGTTGCTTTTCTTATCCTTTCTTTTCCATTTTACCACCGCTCAGTTTTAGTTAAAAATAAGTAAAAATATACTTTTGATCTTCACATACACTCAAAATTTATTTCGATGCTTAAACTTTTAATTTTTATAATTAAATTTTTATATTTTAAAAATATTATATTCTTAATATCTTCCTGCATAATGTCAATTAAAATTGATAAATATCTAATGTGTTAATCTATAAATTTATTCATATTATTATATTAATTTTACTAGATGGTCAACAAGAAAACATCTTTATGCACCGTCTCTGCTGCATAAAGATGCGCATCAAGCGCGCGCATTGACCGCATACTTATGTGGGGTGCGCCATGGCCCAATGCATGTGCAGGGTGTGACTCAATGAGTCATGATAAGTGCATTTGCATAGGTGCACAATTAATGGCTGCACTTGATTTGTACTTTATGCATCAAAGTTTTGTGCACAAAATTTTTTCTGATCAATAATATAATATTTTTTCAAACATGAGAATTATAAATAATATTTTAGCCCGCCCCGCTTTCCTTTTTCCTTTTCCGGGCAAGCCTATTTGTACAACAATAGTGGCCTATCGGCCTCGGTCAAACTAGCTCCAAAATAACATCAATTCAGGTCAATGGGCCTAAAAACAACATAACGTGATCTGTGTTTACTAACATGCGCAGGCCTTTTTGTAAAAACGGCTCGGTCGTCAGTCTCCGCTGCTTTCCGTTTGGAGCAACTTCCTCTCTCTCCTCTCCCGGTCATCCCTGGACAGAAGAAGATCGGTGAGATCCGAATCGATGAAGAAGGCGGCGGCGGCCGCGGCCGCGGCGAGCCTGTCCGTAAGAGATCGCCGGATCTTGGCGGCGGTGAGCACGGGGACGGCGGCGCTCTCGCTGATGGGATCGGCCTTCATCGTGCTCTGCTACCTACTCTTCAAAGAGCTCCACAAGTTCTCCTTTAAGCTCGTCTTCTTCCTCGCCCTCTCCGTAATTCCCCCTCCTCTTCTCTCTGCTCTTCTTTTTAGATGCTTTGACTTTTTTCTGATGATATATGGTGTTAGGGTTCTACTTCTCTTTATTTGATTTTGTAGATATATAGTCTCCATATATGGTAATATTTATTTCCATCATTATCATAGAACGAATAGATCCAATAGGCAACAAAGGAAATTTGAATGCTAGTTTGGGAATATAATCATTGGCGGACATCGGATGCACTGAATTATGAGGGATCGGTTGTGTACTTTGACAATGTGCCAACCTAATTCAGTGGTTGAGACATCTCCTTGCGTACAATTAGCATGCCATACAATTAGCGTGCCGCATGCTATCGAGTTTTTCTTGAATTATTTCATGGGTCGATTGAGATGAATGGCCTATTGAGTTTGAAGTTACGACTTGTGCCTGATGTTCATGATAGGTTGTGGCGTGAAGATTTTGCACTCTAGTAGATTCGAGTTGCTGTAATGCTGAGTGATGCAAGGTTTAATATCATGATAGAGGAAATGAAAGGCATCTGTCATATAAACTGTAGGTTGTAGGAGTTCCAAATGATTTTCTTTTGCACTGGTTGGGTGCTATTACGGGTGTTAGTGTTTATTATTACTAGTGTAAACGGGTAGGTTTGTGGAACTCTAGAAAAATTGACCTTTCACAGATAAATTGACTTGGATGTGTATCGTAGCATGCATTTTTAATATCTAAGTTTATTATTTTAAAAGATAATCATAACCATAGCCATCCAACTTGATCATGATTATTTAAGGTCAGTTTTATGCATCTTCAATTTCCAAGCATTCCTATTGTGACTGCTTCCAAGGGCATTGAGTTAGCCTCCTTACCATTTAAGTTAGGTCTTGGCCAGAGCTGTCAAATCCAGACTAGCCATTTAGCTGGCCAGGAGTGTTATTGGGTAATAAGTTTAGCCATCAGGTTAACTGATCAAACCTGAGAGAGATGATGCAACAGGAATGGAAAGGGATGGGAGAGGCAGAGTGGAAACCTGTCAATTCCTTGGACATGGTTTACAAGGATGCCTTCTGTCTTACTTAGTGAAGTGGAATTATAAACTGATGTCTATAGAAAATTCCTACAAGCCACAAAGCCAGAGTCAGGAATTTAAGTGTTGGTTAGCATGACTGCATTCGTGATACAGATGGAGTGCACAATTTATAGGGTGTCAGTGCCTTACTTTCATGCAGCACTGGCATAGTACTGGCGGCATGCCGAATTTTTCCAGGCATTGGTAATTTGGTACCTTTTTGGCATAGCACAGCATTGGCATGCAATACTTAAATTCTTGTTTAGAGCCCATGCTCTCAAGATATCCATCCTTGCAACAAAAGATTGTCAATTGGAGTAAAGTCAACACTGATGCATAGAAAATCAAACTGGAACCAGCTACTAGCAAGCAAGGATTGGATGGGTCAGATTACCGAGAGTTATGTTGCAAACTGAAAAGCAAATTGACAGTGGAATCAGCATGAATCCCAAGGTCTATGGTCTAATGCATGATATTATGTTAGATGTTGGTTTCTACATCTTTATGCATTAGAAATGGCCAGCGCACTGAATGTCAGATCAAAGTCTTTTTGTTTAGTCTGACTGAAATAATGTGAGGGATACAACACTATAGTGTTATGCTTCAGAACCATGTTTTGAATCAGACACAAAATGAGTCGATTGACACTGCTAATATGGATTGAGTTGGATTGGAACACTCATGAGAGAATCTGAACTAGCTTAGAGGTTGTGCTTTATATTGACTTCTACAATAACCCAGAAGGTTACTTAAAAATCTTAATTGTGAATATGGTGCCCTGGAGCCTACAACTTGTATCACTCAAAGTTTGCAATCATAAGTAAGATCTATTAATTTTCAGAGTGCTCCATGTGAGTGTTATACTTTTCATGTAGTACTGAGAAGCTGTTTTCTGATGTGATGCTACTTTGAAGTGCAAATACGATCATGAAAGAGGGGTCTGATGTCCGTTGGTCAGCTCTAGACCCTGTATCCTCTTTAGTTACCTTTTTGCTTAGCCTTCAGATCCTATTAGTCATCTAATCTTCTGGCTTGTTTGATTTTTAGTGCTGCTTAACTAACTCTCTTTATTCATCTCAGCTTGATTCCTTGTTTATTTTCTAGCTTCTGCATCCCTTTATTGCTTGTTTCTTTTTATATCAGCATGGGTTCTGTGGCTCTGCATGGGGAAACGTGAACCCTACTTGGGCCCACATCATCAAGATGTTCAAGGATTTTCATTCCTTGACAAGATTTTTTTTGTAGTAATCATTATATGAATTTTTTTTTTTTTTTTTTGAGGATCTTTAGCAAGGTGTGGATGCACCTATGCACGTGATAACAGGCACTGCTTAGGAGATGAAGCAATCCATTTCCATTTTACCTCTTTTTTATTTATTTTTAACTTCATCTATGCATTTCTCGTGTAGAATGTTTCAAATCTTGAAATGATGAATAGGGATTGAAGTTTGTAGAGGTGTTTTAACCCATTACTCCAATATAATTTGCCAATAACATTTTGATGCTCTGTGAGGATAACTTTGAGAAGCTGGATTCTGAACATGTCGTAATTTCCTTTTATGAGAGCACTATGTTATGGTAAACAAATAATGATAGTTCTCAAGTTAGAATCACTTATAAGATAATATGCTTCTTGCGACATCACTGGTGATGATGAAAACTGGAAGAAATTGTGAGGCTCCTCTTATAAAGAAGATCAGCTGAGAGCTTGTAGATCAGAGTGTCAAGTTGATCTTCATTTTGGCGGACCACTTTATTGAATGACATTATATATAACATTTGTATTTATTTATGCATCTGTTTAAAATGTCACAACTAGACAGTATCATATGGAGGGAAAGAAGAGGCTTAGGAGACACAAGCATTATCAACAACACTCATTTTGTTAAGTATGTGTTTGATTAAGAAGTTGCAGACCAGATCTTGGGCTCCAGTGGAATTTGCAAGTTATGGTCTGGCGGAAGTGGAACATGAACCATGGAACTCAAGCTTTGGCTTCCCCCAATAAGGTGCCAACATGGCTTAACTGTAAGTGGGTGGAAGCTAGTTCTGGGGAGTGGTCTCTTGCACTTTTAAGCAGCTCTTTCCAATTAAATATGCCCTAATTTTTGGCTTGTGTTGTGATTGTTGGTTGTTACCCATTCAAGGCCAAGTTTATTAACATATGATCTTTTTTCTAATAATTTCTAATATTCTCCATAAATCTCTTCTTCAGCCATCTTTATGACCTTTAAATGCCTTATTCCCCAATATCCCCCAATTATGCCACTGGCAATCTTCCTATATCGTTTGGATATCTATTTCCTTAACTTTAATCTGTACAAAAGTTTTAGTCTCAATGTTATTTAACAATCACATCACACTTCTGCTATACTTCTTTACTCAAATCCTCCCGCTTCAGTACTTTGTCTTATTTTTCCTACATGCACATGCATTAAGTATTTATGGCTCTTCTCCAAGATGAAAAGCCTACAATGAATCTGAGTCTGATTTCTGTTTTAAGATAATGAAATATGTTATTAATCAAAAGTTAACCATTGACTTCAGAGGCACATGCAGTATATCCTTAACAGAAGCAATTTTCTTCTTGTTTAGTAGTTTGCAATTCTTCTTTGCTTGTTTCCCTTCGATTTCTTGTTACTGTTTTAGTCAATACTTTATCAATGCTTCATGCTCTATGCATATGTCTTCCATATGAATAATTATTACTCTGCAATATGTTCCTTCTGATTGTATGCTTTTATGTTGCAGGACATGTTTTGCAGTTTCTTCACTATAGTTGGGTGCGCTTCTTTCAAGTTACCTGTATCATTTACCGTTTTGTTCAGACTTTCTTTATATTGTTTTCGGTGAGGTAAACTGCATTTATTTCCTTTGGAGCATTACACTGGCTGGTTTACATTTGGAGTTTTGAATTAGAATAAAAACATGCTACTTTCTTTTATTATTTTAGCGGAACCATCCTGGCCTTTCTTTCCCCAACACTAAGCTGTGTAGTAATTTTGAGGTATGCCACGAACAGCATTGTTTCATTTCAGATCTGAAACAGGTACCCTCAATCTAAGATTGTTTCTAAGCTTTAGATCTGTTCAGTCCGCTAATTGGATCGAATCATCAGATATAAACCTTTTCGCCTATCCCATAAATCAGGAATTTTTATTTTTCTGGATCTGTCTATTAACTTGCTAAATGAGAAGTTGTACTGTGCAACTAAATCTGCACCTTGCTTGTAGGACTGATTGTTGCAGGCCCGAAATTTTTTTTAACTCATTTGCAGTTCATGCTGTGCAAAGTACACAAATCCTACCAAGTAACAGAAACCTCTGTTAGATTGACTATTGGCATGCTTATTGAAGCTTTTTCTACTATTTTGCAATCATTTTTCCTGTCTCACATGTCTCTGAAATCTTCTGTTCCAAAAATGTTAGAAATCCTTGATCAGAGTACAACTATTAAAGGTTACATCAGTTTCCAGAACTTGTAGCAAAATTCATATGTCTGGCCCTCACAGATGCTAAAGGCCTTCTTTGTTATGATTTTGACATCGACTTACTTGGGGTGCTGATTATCATGAAGTTTTTCCTTTTATTCTTCTAAGACTTTTCTCTAGGGACCCTAGGAAGCAAAAGAAAAAAATGTTATCCCCTTCTACTACATATAGTTCTGAGGTAATATAGTTCGTTTCATGCTATCATCTTTGTGGCTTTTTGTGGATACAAGTTTCAATTACATAATGCCACCACTGTGCTTAAATTTTGAAGCCCGCTATGTTTTCTTCAGTCATGATATCTAATGATGCCCTTGTTCTGTAATCCTTCTCTATATTATTGACTTCTCCAGTATGACCCTGTCTTCTTGTTTCATCCTGCAGGGATCCATCAAATGGAGTTTTCTGCTATGCTCGAGACTATACTGCACACTTCTTCTGTGTAGCATCTTTTCTATGGACTACAACAATTGCATTCACTCTCCACCGAACTGTTGTCAGGCACAAAACCGATGTTGAAGATTTTGAATCAGTTTTCCACTTGTATGTTTGGGGTATGCTTTTTGTTTGCCTGTTTCCCATGCTTGTTTCCTCAGAAAACCCTTCTGAAAATCCACAATGGGCTCTTTTCAGAAACTTGCTTGAAGCCCGTACCACATTTTAAAGTTGAAACTGAATCTATATCTTAAGCTTATCTTATGAAGTCTGAGAATAGCATGTATTGAGATGGAAATCTGGCAATAGTGTGGCTGAAATTGAATAATACCTCAGGTAATGAATAACATTTAGCATTTGTAGACATGAAGTGATTGTAATGGTTTTGCAGTATGCACTGAAAGCTTTGACAACAATAAGGTTGTGGCTTGAAGTTCAGATGAAGAGAGAGAGAGAGAGAGGAGTGGTTGTGATTTATGAGAGAGGCATTTGAAGATTGAAAATGAATGTATAAAAAGAAGAAGAACCCCTCCTGCCCTCCAAAAAAAAAAAAAAAATCATACGAAAGATGAAAAAAAAGGTTTTATTTCATCCTTCAAGATTTCCACAGGTCAGCTCAATTTTGAACTTATATTCTCAAAATGAAGATATATAAACATGTTTTCTGTGGTCACTTTCATAGATGTACGTGCAATTACGAACTTATGCAACTGAAATGCATATCAAACCAAAGGGTCCCTATGGGTGCATTTTTAGGTACCTTTGCTTACCTGAAAATATTGCATAATTATGTGATAGGTCCTTAAAAGGATGTTGATCAAGTAATAGGGGTCATGGACTAGGTGCCACATGCTTATCTGAGTTGGCTCTTACAACTCCTGATAATCTCAGGACCTTATTCTGGAGTGGCAACTTTTATAGAGCTTTAGCTAATCGGTACTTGTGATTCCAGCTTACTATCAACTGCATGATTTAGTGCTAGCATATATCTCCTTATTGCCTCATTGTCAGCATGGAATGAAATTGCAAAAAGATATCATGGCTTGCTTAGTTCCAGTAGACTATTCTCTTTAGATATGAAGGCCTAGATTTGAACTGCCATTTGAAGCTATTTTCATATTAGAGCTTGCTAATAGAATCTAATTGAACTGCAATTAGTAAATGCAGTTCTGGCTTCTTATGGTCTGCATGATTCAAACTGAGAATCTATCTTATTTCCCTTTCATGGTCAGCATAGAATGAAATTCTGAACAGTATATTGTGGCTTATGTAGCTCGCTAGGCCTGTCTTTTGGCTATAAAGGTTTACAATTTGAACTGCCAATAGAAGCTAATTATCTGGTAAAGATACCATATATGTTCTGTCTACAGGAAAATGCAGCATGCATTACATGATTTTTGTGCTGATTATTCACAGACTGCACCATATATGTTTAAGGCATATATAGTGCATATGGATTTATCTACTAATATCTTTTATGTGTTGCGTTGCCACCATTTTTTCAACTTTTGGATAAGGGTGAGCCTCAGGGGACTTCCTTTCATCATTTACAAATGATGAGGATTCTACTTTTAGGTTCTTCCCTTGACACTTAAGTATCATTTCTCCTGGAACTAGTTTCTGGGACTGAATCCTGCAAGAATTTAAGTTTCTTGGCTTCTCAATGATAGTAGACAACCCCAAATAGTTAAAAAAAGCCTAGATAGTTATGGTTATGGCTTGTTGGTGACTATCACCTGGGAACATTCCTTTAAATCATTCTTCTATCTGAACCACACTTGACAATTATGCAAATTTGGCGTTTTTCCTGAAGTGCTTTCTTGAACTCTCATCCTAGTTACTTGTGTTTGTTCATCTTGTTAGTTATGCTTCCATTGTTCTTTGCTCTTCTTTATTGCTATTCTTGTCTGGTGCCACATAGTTTGAGAGTCAAATGTTGTTGGGAGAACTTTTTTTCAAAAATGTTAACAGCATTTTTATTTAAGTTTAATTTGCTCAGCAAAACTTGTTAGAACCATTGATTTGATTAGGTTGCTTTTCTTGATTGCGTTTCTTCATATCTGTTTACCTTAGTTGATATCACTGATATTGTCAAGAAAAATTATATATTTTTTCAATGATATGATTATTGTTTCGACACACATAAATTCAATTGCACAGTCTGACTATTAAAAAGTTGAATTTACATCTTACTATTTTTGGCAGGAACTTCGCTTGTTGTGACCGTCATCCGCTCTATAGGCAGTGAGTATGGACGATCGGGTGCCTGGTGTTGGACTGAATCTGCACGCACAGGAAAGGCATGTTAATATTTTGTTGTGCAGATGTGCAACCTCACTGATTTGTTAGTTTTTTTTCCAAATGCTAATCAGTTCTCATAATACTACGCATCTCAAGGCATCTGGTTTTCTATGGACCATTAGCACATAATTAGCCTCCATGCATGATGTAGTGGTAGATAATTAACATAAAACTGTTGGCTACATTTGACTCATTAGACATGTAGTTATGTATTGGTTTTTGAGGACCTCATGAGGCATCATGGGTATGCTAGGAGAAAAAATGCCTCCTTTTCATGGATCTGTATTTCAAGATAGCCTTGCTGCTTTTCTTCTTAATTCATACCATTGGAACCTAGGGTTTAGATCTTGGTATCTGGTCCTGTCTCAGTTTGCTTCTAGGACACTACAGAACCAGATTGCGAAGGCATGTTGGGATGAACCAAAACATACACTGACAACAAGAATAGAAATGAAAAAAAGGAAAAAAAAATGCATCCTAGTTTGTCCTGATCTGTCCCAACTGTTCTGATATGTTCCAATTGTTGGGATGTGGCCAAGATGGTTGGAACAAACCAGGGTCCAGGATGGTTGGGATGTTGCAGTTCAAGAGAGCATCAGTGTCAGGTACCCATCTCACGTGCTGTTTTCTTCCTAACATGAAACCTTGATTGGAAGATTGAATGTGATTAAGAAAGATCCAATATGTTTGTTGAGAGCTTTAATAAAGAGAATATTGAAAAAATGGAATCAATAGAATTTTGCATGAAGTGTAATTGCAAAACTTCTTTATTTTTCCAACCCTAGAATTTTTCCTAAAATTCTAGAATGATGCAACTTCAACGTCCTGACCTTTTGATGTAGTCAATTATTGATTTGCAAGATCATTGTAGGAGAAAGCGGACCATGTTTTGTCTAAAAGCCAGTTTTTTTGAGGTAAATTGTTTGTTGCTTTCCATGAACCCTGTAGAACCATTCTTTGATTCACCCAATTTCTTTTAAAAAATCTATATTTTTTGTTTGAAAAGTATATATAAAGAAAATAATATCGTTCAATGACCAATTCCTCCTAATGGATGGACTTCTTTAAAGATAAACGCGCACTCTCTAAGGAAACAT
>UESW01001975.1:0-32015 GCA_900491605.1 Calamus simplicifolius | reverse complement strand
AATTTAAGTATAGAAGGATGTGATAACCTAGGAGTAATAAATGAGCATAATTTTTTTTTTGTAGATTTAGCTTGCTTCAGGTTAAAAAGGCTTTGAGTAAAATAAAAATGCAAAGGTATTATAACCAGAGCGATCTCTATTGAGGTTTGAAAAGGCTTAAGAGAAATTAGAGTCATGTGGTTAACCAATTTATTTAACAGGATTGTAGCAACTAAAGAATGCTGGATGATTGAAGAAAAAGCATATTAATACCTATATACAAAAATAAAAAGATATTCAAAATTGTGCAAATTATAGAGGGATTAAGCTAATGAATCATACAGTGAAATTATGGGAGAGAGTAATTGAAATCGAATAAGAGCTAAAACTTTGGTGTCAAATAATCAATTTAGATTTATGCTTGGAAGATCCACCATGGAAGCTATTTATTTATTAAGAAGATTGATGGAGATATAGAAAAAAAAAAAAGACCTTCATATGATCTTTATTGATTTAGAGAAAGCAATGATAGAGAAATAATATAGTGGGTTATTTTAGAGAAAAAAAATGAATTACCAAATGTACATAGAATTGATAAAAGATATGTATATAGAGCAATAATTATTATTAAAATAACAATAGGAGAAACTAGTGAGTTTTCAATTACTATAGGTTTATATTAAGGATTTGCCTTAAGTCCGTATCTTTTTATATTAGTTATGGATATATTAATCAAACATATTAAAAATGATATCCCATGGTGTATGTTATTTGCAGATGACACAGTGTTGATTGATGAAACTAAATCTGAAGTAAATGCTAAGCTATAGATTTGGAAAGAGGCTTTAGAATCTAAAGGTTTTAAAATTAGTAGAACTAAAACTGAATACATGAAATGTAATTTTAGTGGAATAGAAATACAAATGAAGAAATAGTGACGATTGTAAGCCAAGAGATATCAAGGAGTAAAAAATTTAGGTATTTGGGATTAAGTATCCAGCAAGATAGTGAAATAGGTAAAATGAATCATAGAGTTAAAGCAGGATAGATTAAGTAGAGAAGTGCTTCGGGAGTATTGTAGGATCTGCGTATCCATTAAAATTAAAAGAAAAATTCTATAAAACTGATATTAGGCCAGCTATGCTATATAAAACAGAGTGTTGGGCAATATTAAAACAATATGTGAATAAATTAAGTGTAACATAAATGCATATGTTAAGATGGATATGTGGTAATACTTTAAAAGATAGAATTAGAAATAAACATATAAGAGAAATGATAGTAGTCCCAATTGAAGATAAAATAAGAAAAAATTGATTACAATAGTTTGGACATATACAATGTAGACCTTTAGATGCTCCAGTTAGAAAGAGTAATCTTTTAACAATTCATGGTAATGATAGAGGTAGAGGTAGACCTAAACTAATATGAAAAAAATAATTAAAAATATAACTATTTATAATTTGAATGTCGACTTGGTCCTGAATAGATAGAGTGGAGAAAGCAGATTCATGTAGTGGACCCCATGTAGTTTGAAAAAGACTTAAATGAGTTGAGAAGAATTGAGTTGAGTATTTTTGATTGTATATATAAATCAAAAAGGGGCCTTAGAAGCTTCAATAATGGTAGCCAAGCATGCTTCTATCTTCAATCTTTATGTATGAACCGAAATGGATGCAACACCATAAGTCACATGATTAGTTTGAATGAAGAAAGCTGAATGATTTGGAAAGCCAATATGGAAGGTTGTTTGTACTGTAGAGGGATTTTTGGATCAGTTGGAGAGAAAAAGGTAAGCCGAAAAAGCTGAAGAATAAAAAAATTTAAATGGGAAAGCTATTAGTCACATTCAGTAATGAGTGGATAACCGTATTTCCTATCATATTACTAATGAAACATCAACACAAGCATTAGGAAAGAAATTGAAGCCTATATGAGAGGAAGACTATAGGAAATAAACATTTTTTTATAAGAAAGCTAGTAAATTTAAATTACAAGGATGGCGGATTTATTGTGGAGCATCTAAATAAAATGAAAAATACTATTAATCAGTTGGCTGCAATGAAAATCATTAGATGATGAACTTTAGGCTATTTTATTATTGAGTTTTTTGTTAGATAGTTAGGAGACTTTAATGGTATCTCTAAGCAACTCAGCATCATATAGAGTTGTTAGCGTAAGCCTAATTACTTTAAGTTTGTTGAATAAAGACACCAGAAGAAAGTCTTGGGCCTCTCATTTTGAAGTTCTTGTGATAGAGAGAGACGTCATAGAAGTAAAAGTATAAGGCTTCAGAATCATGAAAAAATTTAGAGAAAGATTTAAGCCAAAAAAAAATTGAATACTATTACTATTACAAAAAGAGTCACGTATAGAGAAAGTGTTGCAAATATAAGAGAGTATAGAAAAAAAGAGTTAATGAAGAAAAAAAAGGAAAAAAATAAGTGCAGTGACATTTGATAGTAATATTAGCATCTTGACAATTTTTGATGTAGATTACCTTCTACCCAATTATGCAAAATTAAATTGGGTTGTTGATAGTAGGGCATCCTTCTATGCTATTCCTCATATAGATTTTTCTCGTCTTTCCAACGAGATAATTTTATGGTTGTAAAAATAAGAAACAAAGATATTCTAGAATTAAAGAAAAAGAAGATATTGTATCAAAATCAGTCTTGAGCATAGAATGATTCTTAAATATACTAGATATGTCCTAACTTACGTTTAATTTGATTTAGCTGGTATCGATGATGAAATGCCATCATATTCAAAATTTTTAAGTCATCAATAATCAATAATTTTCATGTCATTATTCATTAAGTAGCGCCAACTTTTTTCAATCCAATGGATAGATTCAATAGCTAAAAAGAATTCTTCGTTGCAAAGCCATATCGATTGAGATCCCTATAGTCAGCATAAATCCATATTGATCTATTGTCATGCCCCAGACCCTATATTGGATCTAGGGGTGGCAACCCGCCGTATGCCTGGCATGCAAGGCGTCCCAAAATATAATTTAATACAAGAAGGGGTAATAACTATATATCGTCCAATTTAAATGGTTCTTAATCCAAACCATAATCATAGGTTTTAGGCTACATGCCCATCATACATAAGTCACTGGGGTTACAACAAAATGTTGGATCTTAGTTTCCTCTGAATGAAGCTCCAACTACCCTAGATCCCATTCTTCAGTCCTGTGGCTCTGAAAAATATTGTAAGATTTATATGAGCTTACACTCAATAAGTAAGCCTACTATTATATAATCATTTTGTCAAGATATTATTAAACCACATTTTCATGTATAAAACTTCCAATTTCAAATACATTCATCATGTTATCAAAATATGTATATCATCAGCTCAATAATTTTGGAAGCTTATTATACAATAAATGCTGAAATATGCAATGTAAACAAACCCACTGTATTCATATAATTATTATTTCCTTATGTGTCCCACGGCCCTACAATACCCATCTGGTGTATCACTCTTTAATGTCCCCTAAGAGGAAGGGTTCTGGTACCAGCGTTATGCCATATATCATAATCAATCACAACACGTCCTCTAGATGTGTGTGCGTTATGCAATATCAATCGCATCACATCCTCTAGATGTGTCCTCCACATGTCTCCTCATATGAAGATAGGTCCCGTATCACTTGGCATTTCACCTCATTTCACATCATATGAGAACCGCGGCGACACATATCATCATCATATTACATGTAGCACATCATGCATCATCATGAGCATAAGCTCCTCATATCACATATACAGTGGTTTGTACATTCATAGCATAAAAATATATCAATAATACCAATATATTTTGCAAAGCCAAAATAATCACATCATTCAAATTTTTGTACATTTATAATCCATTACTTTGCAAAATTAGTAATCACATATAATTATAACAGATACCCAATTGTATAACAAAATTCCATTTTGTCTTATTTTTCCAAATAATGCAATATATCCATAATTTTTATATTCTAATAAATTATGAAAATTATAATAAATGGCTTACTTACCTCAGTACGCTAATTCCAAACTGTAAATCAGCTATGTGGACATCTGGTTATCTACAGCATTAATTTTCACAATTAAATCTCAAAAATTGGAACAATGCAGCATCCCCTAAGGTCTACCCAGTCTAATCCTGAGCCCAACTTTGGGCTCAAATATCTCTCAATATAAGCCCGAATGGGGAAATAAAAATCCCGAGAAACTAGAATCAATGCCGAATCGGGTCATATTTTTATTTCTCCATTCCTAGCCCAATACGGGGCCCAAAATATAGCCCAAAGATGGCTCAAAATCGGCCCAATAGGGCCCAACGTGGGACGGCCCAAGCCGGCCCACGCCTCCATCTTCCCCACGCGCCTCCCCTGTTTTACCAGAACAGGGGAGGGAGCCATGCCGGCAGCCAGGGCCATCGCCGGCCAATTCCTAGGCGGTCCAGCCGCCGGCGACCGGGCCAAAGCCGGCCGCCGCCGCGGCTGCCTCCCTCTCCCTCTCTTTCTCCCTCAATTTCTCTCTTCCTCTCTCTCGCCCGTCCGCGGCTTGGTACTGTGCCGGTGGCACGGCTGGCCACCACGGCCGGTCGGATCCTCACCGGACGGTCGCCTACTGCCGGTGAGGTCCCCTGGCCGCCGCCCAGGCCCGGCGAGGCATCGGGCACTCCGTCGGGCCCGAACCAAACCGTGAACTGGCTTAGTTCCTCTCCCTTCCTCTCTGTCTCTCTCTCTCAATCTCTCTGTGATTCTCTCTCTCTCCCCCTTACCTGTGACCAGCGTCGGGGGGAATGCCTGCGGAGAAGGAGGGGTGCTCCCCCCCTCCTTATATAGTGGCGAGGGGAGGGTTATCCCCTCCCCTGTACCCGTGTGAAGGGGGCGCATCGGCGCCCCCTTTCCTTGACTGGCTGCGGCGCCCCCTGCCGCAGCTATCAACAATGGCGAAGGAAGGGGGCGGCGCCCCCCTTTCTCTGTCAACAATGGCGGATCCTCACCATGTGAGGATATGTCGCAAGAACAGGGCTCACATTCTTCCCTCATAAAAATTTCGGCCTCGAAATTGGTGTACTTCAAATAACATTTAGAATCCAAAGATTTGATCATATGATTAATCTTCTTTCCATTTACATATGTTATGTTACAAACAATTGAGGATATTTCTCTTTAATTTCTTCCTCAAGCTCCCAAGTAGCTTCCCTCTCAGAATGGTTACTCCACTGAACCTTGACATAAGGAATGCTACGCCGTCTTAAAACTTGATCCTTGCGGTCCACAATACGCACATGATGCTCCTCATACGTTAGATCCTTCCTTAACTGCATGGGCTCAAACTGTTTCACATGGTTGGGGTCAGGAATGTACTTTCTCAATATAGATATATAAAATACATTGTATACCCCAGAGAGTGCCGGAGGTAATGCCAGGCTATAAGCCACCTCCCCTACTTTGTTCAGAATCTCAAATGGTCCAATGTATCGTGGACTCAGTTTACCTTTAATCCCAAATCTCATCACATTTTTGGTTGGTGATATCTTCAAGAAGATATGATCTCCAATTTGAAATTCTAGCTCCCTTCTTCTCACATCAGCATAGCTCTTCTGTCAGCTCTAAGCTGTGCGGAGTCATCCCTTGATCAGTTGCACCTTCTCTACTGTCTGTCGAATCAGCTCAGGGCCCAACAATTTTCTCTCCCCCACATCATCCCAACATAAGGGAGATCTGCATTTTCTACCATACAAGGCCTCAAATGGAGCCATCTGGATACTGGCCTGGTAGCTGTTATTGTAAGCAAATTCCACTAAAGATAAGTGGTTGTCCCAAGCACCACCCAAGTCCATCACACAGGCTCGCAACATGTCCTCCAGGGTATGTATGGTTTTCTTAGACTGCCCATTTGTCAAGGGATGGAAGGCTGTGCTGAAGTTCAATTTGGTCCCCAGAGCTCTATGAAGACTCTTCCAGAATTGGGACACAAATCTAGTATCCCTATCTGATACAATAGATATGGGAATACCATGAAGCCTCACAATTTGCTCAATATACATGTTGGCCAATCTCTCACTGGAGATCCCAACTCTGAATGGCAGAAAATGGGCTGACTTCGTCAATCTGTCTACAATGACCCATACCGCATCATTGTTCCGAGGGGTCTTAGGCAGACCAGTCACGAAGTCCATAGTGATCTTCTCCCATTTCCATTATGAAATCATCAGAGATTGAAGGGGTCCCGCAGGCCTTTGATGCTCAGCCTTCACTTGCTGACATACCAAACATTTGGCTACATACTGAGCAATCTCGCTCTTCATTCCTTTCCACCAAAAGTTTTCTTTTAGGTCCTTGTACATATTGGTACCTCCTGAGTGCTCCGTGTAAGGAGAATAGTGGGCCTCCTTCAAAATCTATGCTCTTAGTTCCACCACATTTGGCACACAGAGCCTACCATCAAATCTCAAGGATCCATCCTCCATTATAGTAAATTCATTCTGAACCCCTGACTTCACGGCTTCTTTAATCTTTTGCAGGTCCAAGTCTTCTTTCTGGGAGGACTTGATCCTATCTAACAGAGTTGGTTGGAGTACAAGTGCTGCTACAAGCCCATCGGACCGTTGTACTCGCAATCCAACTTCCAGTTTCTCAAGATCCCTCTGGATGTGAGGCTGAGAGGTGATCATAGAAGCTAACTCCGAGGAGGACTTCCTACTCAAGGCATCAGCTACCACATTGGCCTTCCCTGGATGATAGTGTAGGTTCAGGTTATAATCTTTTAGTAGCTCCATCCACCTCCTTTGCCTCAGGTTTAACTCCTTCTGAGTGAAGATGTACTTCAGACTTTTGTGGTCTGTGTACACATCACATACTTCTCCATATAGATAATGCCGCCAGATCTTTAAGGCAAAAATTACAGTAGCCAACTCCAGGTCATGAGTAGGATAATTTTGCTCATATGACTTTAGCTGTCTGGAGGCATAAGCTATCACCTTCTCATTTTGCATCAGAACACATCCCAATCCCTTCCGAGAAGCATCCGTTTATAGAGTGAATCCTCCAGATCCTGACGGAAAGATAAGGACGATGTTGGTCCAGATAGCAACCCAATAGGGGGGGGGTGAATTGGGTTTTTCAAAAATTTAAACTCTTTTGAAAATAAACCCCAGCGGAAATAAAAACTTAGATTCACACAAATTAAAACAGAATATGCACAAATAGAGAATTAAAGATAATGAGACAATCACGGCAAACACAGGAGATTTTATAATGGTTCGGTGTACCTACACCTACGTCCACTCTCAAGTATCTCTTGGGTCCACACTATAATCAATCTGATTACAACAGAATTGTTTTGCAAGCTCACAACTCGAACTTGTTGTTTTTCCGGATGCATAACGAGCCTAGCTGGTTTTTAAGGCTCACCAGCATAAAACCTTACACCACAAGCAAACTGCTTGCACAAGGCTAACAGCCTCAATGGAATCAATCCTCCGATTGACCCAGCAAACAATAATCGTTTTTACAAAACAAAGGCTCCTCCAATGAGCAAATATACAATGATAGAACACAAAATAAAGAGATAGGAATCAAAGCCTGATTTGCAGATCTTGGTGGCTTGCTTCTTCTCTTCTCTTGGGTGGATCTTCCTTTAGAATGCTCTTGAAGCTCCGAAGATCAGAAAACTAGGGCTTGCTTCTTTTCTTGAGATTTCTTCAAAATGGAGCTATGAAAGCTTGGAATCTCTCTCTTTTCTTTTGGGGAATCAGTATAATCTTTCCTCTCAAATTTTTTCTCTTTTCTCTTTTGATTTTCTGATGGGTTTCTAAGATTTTTCTCTATTCTTGTCTTTTTGTCTCTCTCTTTTTCGGATGCAGCAAACCCCCTTCTTATAGATCAGTTTAATCCATAAATAGTTTAAAATTATCAGTTAGAAATAAGTGTAAGAAGGATTAGAACCAAAAATAGCAATAGCCGTTGGGATTAAAAAGATAAAAGTAAAGTTTAGAGTCGTTCTGACAGTTCTGGAGTCGCGTCTGACATTCTGGAGTCGACTCTAACTTTTCTGGAGTCGGCTCTAAATCAAAAATCCCCAAATCGCTTGAACTGGAGTCGTCTCTGACTTTTCTGGGGTCAACACAAAAATCTTCTGGAGTCGACTCTAACAGTCCGGGAGTCGACTCTAAGTCATGGCCGGAAAAACCATCAATCTCTCTTTTCTGTTGGAGTCGGCTCTAATAGTCCAGGAGTCGACTCTAAGTCTGTGCCGATTTTCGGAGTCGACTCTGCGATTCCATGTGTCGACTCTATTGTCTGCAATCTTACCTTGACATTAGATTCGAACTAGAACTTGATTTGTCTTATAATTTTGATTAATAAATCATATCATAAACTAAAAAACTTAATCAAAATCATTAGTAACTTCAAATGTTATACTCAAATAGTTTTGTTAATAATCAAAATCAACAATTGGGTCAATAATCTCCCCCTTTTTGATGATGACAAAAACTTTGAGTATATGCATTAAAAATTCATTTGAATTAAGAGTTATAGACATTGTTAAAGCTTTAAAACTTCATAACAGAGAATTTGATGCCAATTTTCAAAATGAACTAAAAAAGATACTTGAGTTCTATTATAAACATCAATCAAGATGATTTAACTTTACGTAGGAAATTATTAAGCTCCCCCTGCATTGAATAACTCCCCCTATGTAAATAAACTGAAATCGTTTGATCATTTTTGATACAAATTGATTAGAATTTATAAATCTCAAAATTTCTCTCCCCTTTTTAGATATGCTAATTGATTGAAATCTTATATTCCTTTAATCTTATATTCTTCCATTCTTATTTCCTTTATGCATATACAATTTTCTCTCCCCCTTTTTTGTTATCAGCAATAAGGTGAATTTAAAACAATAAAGAAGGTTATCAGAGCGAGGTTGTTGGTTCATTCAATCATAGAGATGGTAATTGGTTCTCATAGACAAATTTGCAATAAAAGGATAATTGTATTTCAATGCAAGATTCATTACATGTGTCAATTCAAGTACATTCACAGTAAAGTAACATATTCAAGTATATTCACAGTAAACCAAAATTCCTAGATACAAGCTATCAAAGTAAAGAAAGCTAGAAATCCTAAGATACAAACTAGAATAAGACAGGGTATCAAAATCAAACATGCTTGTAAATAATTTTCTTCAAATGACCAATCATTTCCATAATCTCATCTTTTTGGTCTTTCTTAAATTTTCAAGATAACCTTCAATTTGAGTGACAGCAACATTAATATCTTTCTTCAACTGACCAGTAGCATCTAAATAGACTCTTGATCCATCTGCTATCCCTTCTAGCCTTTCAAAAATCTTTTGAAGCTCAGATGACATGGTATTCACTGATTTATCCAAAATAGAAACTATCATGTCAAGCTTAGCAGATATCAATTTCATTTCACTTCTCATTTTCAAATCATGCTCAGTCAGTAGAGCTCTGAGCTGATCAAGCTGCTCCTTTGAAAATCTTCCAGATACCAAAGCTGACTGATGTGGAGGTGAAGGATGAGTGCTCGGTCTAGCCTCTGAAGGTCCAGCAGTAGATGGTCCAAGAATATCCTTTGCTCTGGCCTCCTTAACTCTAACTTCCTCTGCTCTGGTCTCTTGTCCTCTTTTTATCCAAATATCATTCTCTTTTCTGAAGCCCATGCGGTGAATTGTAGAGACACTGTAGTAATCAGTATGCCTTAATTTCCTTAGTGGCTCATTATCCATTATTAGCACACCTTGGCTTCTAAAAACTAAGGTCAGAATCATACCATATGACAGTGTTGATCTCTTCTTGGTTGCTGCTTCTGCCATATAGCCAATCATCATTCCAGCTAAATTAACAGGCCTTCCAGTAATGATACAATTCATCAACAAGATATCTCGCTCTGAGACATACTCAAACCTTCCAATTTTAGGAAACAAGATTCTTCCACAAATATTATGAAGTAACCTGAGTTCCAAATTTAGTTGATTAGCCATGATTTCTTCAAACTCATATACTTCTCTCCCTAACATCCTAGATAGGGCACATCCTCTATCATCATGTTGATACTCAACTAGTCCAATAGTAGGCATCTCCAATAAATTTTCAAGAGTCTCGGCCATGATTATCACTTTGGTTCCTCATACAAAACTCACTAAACCTCCCTCTCATCTACATAAATCATTGTAGAATTCTCTCACAAGGGCAGGGTACGTAGGAACATCCAAAGAACAAACTTTCTCCCATCCCATTTCCTTCAATAATCGGCCAATAGCGAAGCCCTCCAAAGCAAAGAAATCAAAATCTACTTTTCTTCCAGTTGTAATGGCCTTACCCACTAATTGATCTACCCGTGGAGAAGATGGTGAAGGTGGAGAAGCATCTTGGGTGGCAGATGATGAAGACGGTGAGGGTTGCCTACGAATCGAGCGACGCTTCGTGGGAACAGTCGATCCACCAACGATAGCACGCTTCTTAGGAGCCATATGAATTGATTGGAATGAGTTATTGAGAGATTTGAGGGGTTTGGAGGGGTTGGAATTGGTTTGGAATGGCTTTAGAAAGGATTAGGAGACGATAGGGTTCGTTTGGGTGTCGACTCCGCCTTTTTATTTTGACCTAGTTCCACTTAGAGTCGACTCCCGCAAAGCGAGGTGTCAGCTCCAGACTAGAATACTATCAGCGCCCGAATTAGAGTCGGCTCTACGGAAGTAGGTGTCGACTCTAATTGCCCAGACAGAACATCAAAATATGAAGGTGTCGACTCCACAAACTGCAGGTGTTGACTCCAATAGTTTCAGTGACAAAAATTTAAATTTCAAGGATCTGAAACTAATCAAATTGATCAATAAATTCTAGATAAATGTTCCTTATCAATTGGGGAAACAATGAATTAAATTTCTAGATAGATTTCCTTATTGAACATAGAGAATTCTCAAGAAATTAATGAAGTCTAGATAGTTGTTGTCCTTAAGAGTTTCAGTAAGTCATTCTAAAGGATCACAAACTCCTAATTCTCCTCTAAGACAACAGAATCTTTCCTCACTTAATGGTTTGGTAAAAATATCAACTAATTGATCATTAGTATTAACATATTCAAGACAAACATCATTGTTGGAAATATGTTCTCTAATGAAGTAACGTCTAATTTCTATGTGTTTAGTTCTAGAGTGTTGGATTGGATTCTTAGTTAGATTGATGGCACTAGTGTTATCACATCTAATAGGAATTTTATCAAGTGTGATACCATAATCTTCAAGTTATCGCTTAATCTAAAGGATTTGAGCACAACAACTTCCAACTAGAGGTGGGCACTGGGCCGTGCCGCCCATGGTACGGCACGGCCCAGGCCCTAATGCGCCGTGCCAGGCTCAGAAAATTTTTTCTGTTGGCCCAGCACGACACGGCCCATGATGGGCCTGGGCCAGCCCGTCGTGCCGTGCCGGCACGGCCCACATGGGGCCTGGTCCGTGCATAGCTCAAATAAAAAAAAT
Source organism: Calamus simplicifolius (assembly GCA_900491605.1). Lineage (NCBI taxonomy): Eukaryota > Viridiplantae > Streptophyta > Magnoliopsida > Arecales > Arecaceae > Calamus > Calamus simplicifolius. The sequence continues at coordinate 20,511 of UESW01001975.1, read as the reverse complement.
TATAAAAAATATAATTTTTTTGATAAATTAAAAAATTATTAGGAATAAAAAAATTTTATTAATATAAAGTCACCATAATGGTGGGGGGTTTGGCATAGACTCCTACCAGTTTATTAATTTAAAATTAAAATGGTACAGAAGGGAGGGGGGCTAGGCCTGACCTCTCGAACATAATACAATAAGTAAGAAGAAAAAAATAGAAAGATCGTAACCATCGGATCATCGCCGATCGGATGGATCGCAACCGTCGGATCGATCATCGCCGATCGGGATCATGGCTTGGATCGATCGCAACTGTCGGATCGTCTCCGATGGGATAGATCGCAACCGTTGGATCGATCATTCCCGATCGGGATCATGGCTTGGATCGATTGCAACCATCGGATCGTCTCCGATCGGATTGATCGCAACGGTTCGATCGATCATCACCAATCGGGATCATGGCTTGGATTGATCGCAACCGTCGGATCGATCATCGCTGATCGGGATCATGGCTTGGATCGATCACAACCGTCGGATCGATCATCGCCGATCGGGATCATAGCTTGGATCGATCGAAGACATCGGATCATCTCCGATCGGATTGATCACAATGGTCCGATCGATCATCGCCGATCGGGATCATAGCTTGGATCGATCGCAATCGTTGGATCATCTCCGATTGGATAGATCGCAACAGTTCGATCGATAATAATATATCAGGATCATGGCATGGATTGATCGCAACCGTCGGATCGATCATCGCCGATCGGGATCATGGCTTGGATCGATCGCAACCATCGATCATCGTCGATCGAATGGATCGCAACCGTCGGATCGATCATCGCCGATCAGGATCATGACATAGATCGATCGCAACCGTCGGATCATCTTCGATCAGATCGATCGCAACCGTCGGATTGATCATCCCTGATTGGGATCATGGCTTGGATCGATCGCAACTGTCGGATCGTCTCCGATCGGATTGATTGCAATGATCTGATCGATCATCATCGATCGGGATCATGACTTGGATCGATCGCAACCGTCGAATTATCTCCGATCGGATTGATCGCAATAGTCCGATCGATCATTGCCGATCGGGATCATGGCTTGGATCGGTCGCAACCATCGGATCGTCTCCGATCAGATGGATCGCAACTGTTGGATTGATCATCGCCGATCGAGATCATGGCTTGGATCGATTGCAACCATCGGATCGTCTCCGATCGGATTGATCACAACCGTTGGATTGATCATCGCCGATCGGGATCATGGCTTGGATCGATCCAGACGTCGGATCGTCTCCGATCGGATGGATCACAACCGTCAGATTGATCATCACCGATCGGGATCATGGCTTGGATAGATCGCAGATGTTGGATCATCTCCGATCAGATGGATCGCAACCGTCGGATTGATCATCGCCGATCATGATCATGGCTTGGATCAATCGCATACATCGGATCATCTTCGATCGGATTGATCGCAACAGTCCGATTGATCATTATCAATCGGGATCATGGCTTGGATTGATCGCAACCATCGGATCGTCTCCGATCGGATGGATCATAGCTGTTGGATTGATCATCGCTGATCGGAATCATGGCTTGGATCAATCACAACCGTCGGATCATCTCCGATTGGATGGATCACAACCGTTGAATCGATCATCACCGATCGGGATCATGGCTTGGATTGATCACAATCGTCGTATCATCGCCGATCGAATGGATCATAACCGTCGGATCAATCATCGCCGATTGGGATCATGGCATGGAACGATTGCAACCGTCGGACCATCTCTGATCAGATCGATCGCAACCGTCAGATCGATTATCACCGAATGGGATCATGGCTTGGATCGATTGCAACCATCGGATCGTCTCCGATCGGTTTGATCGTAATGGTCCGATCAATCATCGCCGATCGGGATCATAGCTTGGATCGATTGCAACCGTCGGATCATCGCCGATGGATAGATCGCAACCGTCAGATCGATCATCCCCGATCGGGATCATGGCTTGGATCGATTGTAACCATCGGATCATCTCCGATCGGATTGATCGCAACGATCCAATCGATCATCGTCGATCGGGATCATGGCTTGGATCAATCGCAATCGTCGGATCATCGCCGATCGAATGGATCGCAACTGTCGGATCGATCATCCCCGATCGGAATCATGGCTAAGATCGATCGCAACCGTCGGATCGTCTCCGATCAAATTGATCGCAACAGTCCGATCGATCATCGCCGATCGGGATCATGACTTGGATCGATCGCAACCATCGGATCATCGCCGATCGGATGGATCACAACCGTCGGATCGATCATCGCCGATCAGGATTATAGCATGGATCGATCACAATCGTCGGATCATCTCCAATCAGATCGATCGCAATCGTCGATCCATCATCGCCGATCAGGATCATGGCTTAAATCAGCTGGCTGGTGCCTAAGCGCATAGTGTGCTCCTGGCACCAACCGTGCCATGGTACGGCCCTTGTGGGTCGTGCCATGGCATGGCCCACAAAATGGCCCATCAGGGCCGTTCTGGATGGCACAGCCTAGCAGGGCTGTTGCTGGGCCGTGCCATGGCACGGCCCACAAACGGCCTAGAAGGGCCGTTTTGGCACGGCCCAGCAACGGCCCTACTGGGCCGTGCCATGCATGGCTCGTGGCCCATATCTTGATGGGTCACGGGCCGTGCCGAATTTGAATTTTTTTAGTGGGCCGTGCCTGGCATGGCCCATTTGTTAATGGGCCATGCCAGGCACGACACGGTAATTTTTCTGGCACGATGGGCCTGGGCCGTGCCTGGCACGACACGGCCCAGTGCCCATGCCTACTTCCAACTACAACATACTCTACCTCAGCAGTGGATAATGCAACCGAATTTTGCTTCTTGCTAAACCAAGAGATTAAGTTACTTCCTAAGAATTGGCATGCACCACTTGTGCTCTTTCTATCTAATTTACATCCAGCATAATCAGAATCTGAATATGCAATTAGGTTTAATGTAGAGTCTCTAGAATACCATAAACCTACATTTTTAGTTCCATTTAATATCTTAAAATTCTTTTAACAGCTATTAAATGTGATTCTTTAGGTTCAGATTGAAATCTAGCACATAAACATACTGAAAACATAATATCTGGTCTACTTGCTGTTAAATAAAGAAGGGATCCGATATACCTCGATAATACTTTTGATCAACCTTTTTACCTTCTTCATCTTTGTCCAGCTTGCATGAAGGACTCATTGGAGTTCCGAGGGGTTTCATTGTTCCATACCAAACTTTTTGAGTAGTTCCTTTGTGTATTTGGTTTGGTTGATAAAGATTCCCTCTTTCTTTGTTTGATTTGGAGTCCAAGGAAGAAGTTGAGTTCTCCCATCATGCTCATCTCGAATTCTCCCTGCATTAACTTTGCAAATTCTTGACAAAGAGATCGTTAGTAGCACCAAAAATAATGTCATCTACGTATATTTGTACTACAAGTAAATCTTTACTTTTCTTTTCAAAAACAAAGTTTTATCAACATTTCCTCTTGTAAAATCATTTTCTATTAAGAATTTACTTAACCTATCATACCAAGCTCTAGGTGCTTGTTTCAAACCATATAAAGCTTTGTGCAATTTAAAAACGTGATTTGAAAATTCGTGATCTTCAAAACCTGGTGGTTGTTCTACATAAACTTCTCATTTATAAATCCATTTAAAAATGCGCTTTTTACATCCATTTGAAATAAGTTAAATTCATATGACATGCAAATGCAAGTAATAGCCTAATGGCTTCTAATCTAGCTACAGGTGCAAAGGTTTCATCAAAATCAATACCTTCCTCTTGATTATATCCTTTAGCAACCAATCTAGCTTTGTTTCTAATTACTATGCCATTTTCATCTAGTTTATTTCTAAAAACCCATTTTGATCCTATTACTGAATGTTTTTAGGTCTTTCAACTAAAGTCCAAACATTATTTCTAGTAAATTGATTTAGTTCTTCTTGCATTGCTAACATCCAATTATTATCTTTTTCAGCTTCTTCTATAGTTTTAGGTTCAATTTGTGATACAAATGCAAGATGATTACTAATATTTCTCATTATGATCTAGTTCTTATTCCTTGAGATGGATCGCCTATAATCAATTCCTTAGGATGACTATGAGCATATCTCCAGTCTCTTGGAAGATCTATATCATTATGATCATATACATCATCGTCCTTATGTGAATCATCATCTTAGCTTCTTCATGATCAGAAGATACTTCAATATTAAGTTTTTTAAAGATCTTTTCAATTATGTTGTATCTTCCTCATCATCAATCTTTTCAGATCCAGTGCTAAAGATTCATCAAAACTATATGAATGGATTCTTCAACTACTAAGGTTTTCTTGTTAAAGATTCTATATGCCTTACTAGTTGTTGAATATCCTAGAAAAATTCCTTCATCAGATTTAGCATCAAATTTCCCAAGTTGTTTTACCATTATTATGAATGAAACATTTACATCCAAATGCATGAAAGTATTTTATATTTGGTTTTCTTTCATTCCATAATTCATAAGGTGTTTTCTTTAATATTGGTCTTATTAAAGCTCTATTTAAGATGTAACATGCTGTGTTAATTGCTTCCGCCCAAAAATACTTTGGTAAGTTGCTTTCGCATAGCATGGTACGGGCCATGTCTTCTAGAGTCCTATTTTTCTTTCAACTACACCATTTTGCTGTGGAGTCCTAGGGGCTGAAAAATTATGATTAATTCCATTTTCAGAACAAAAACTTTCAAATAAGTGATTTTCAAATTCTGTTCCATGATCACTTCTTAGAGATACTATAGTAGTGTTTTTCTCATTTGTGACTTTCTTGAAGAATTTCAGGAATATCGAGAAAGTCTCATCTTTGTGAGCTAAAAACATTACCCAAGTATATCTAGAATAATCATCTACAATCACTAGACCATATTTCTTTCCTCCTAGACTTGTGGTTCTAGTTGGTCCGAAAAGATCCATGTGAAGTAGCTCTAGTGCCCTAGAAGTTGAAACAATGTTTTTAGATTTGAAAGAACTTCTAGTTTGTTTTCCAAATTGACATGCATCACATATTTTATTATTTTCAAAATCTAGTTAGGTAATCCTTTAACTAAATCCATTTTAATTAGTTTTGAAATAAGGTGTGTGCTTGCATGACCTAATCTACGATGCCACAACCAACTAATTTCATTTATGTTAGCATTGTCAGCAATTAAGCAATGATCACTCAAAGATAATTTTTCAAATCAACTAAGTAACATTGCCATGTCTATACCAACAAAATAATGCTATCATCAATGGAATTAGTAACAGTGCAAACAGAAGATTTAAATGAAACATTAAAGTTTTATCACATAATTGGCTTATACTTATTAAATTATGCTTTAAACCATCAACATAAAGTACATTATCAATAGTAGATGGAGTTATACGAACTTACCAAGGCCCATGATTTGACCTTTACCGTTATCGCCAAACGTAACAACTCCACCTTTCTTTTCTTCTAGGGTGATGAATTCATCTTTGTCACCCGTCATATGTCTTGAGCAGCCACTATCAAGGTACCACTTTTCTTTGATCTTTTGGCTACAAGACATTCCTGCAAATAATCAAACTTTATGTTTAGGTACCCAAGCTTTCTTGGGTCCTTCATGGTTAGCAGCAACAAAAATTGTTCCTTTCGGAACCCATATTTTCTTTCTTTTATAACTTGTTGAGATTTAACATATAAGATTTATGACCTTTTTCATTACATTTAAAACAAGTTATATTTGACTTTTTTAGCAATAAAAATATTCTTTAAAGATTTTTGTTTTTAAGTGTTATATCCTAAACCAGCTTTGTCAAAAACTTTTTGACTATCTAAGATCATGTTAAGTTTAGTTGAACTTAAGTGAATTTCTCAACAATGTTTATATTTTTAACATCTTTCTTAAGAGAGTCTTTCATTTTCTTTCATCAAAACTTCTTTTTCTAAAGCTTTTCATTTTCTAAGGATAGTTTTTGCATTTGATTTTTCAATCTTTGTTCTTTGAACTTAAGTTTACAAAATCATCATTAATTCATAAAAAGCCTATCATTCATCAAAGTAAAATCATCAAGAACTCAGACTTACCTCATTGTCGTTGTCGTCGTCCATGAAGCAGAGATTGGCAACTTCACTTTTTCTTCTTCTTCGGAAGAGCTTTCTCACTCCATGTTGCCATCATTGCCTTCTTTTTTTTTTGCCTTTCTTCATTCATATTTAAAATGCCCGGCTTTTACATTCAAAACAAGTAACTTCTTTTCTTTGCCCTTGTCCTCATCTTTTCTTGCAAAGGGCTTTTTCTTTTCCTTCTTCTTCTTCATAATCTTTTAAATTTCCTTGTGATGAGAGCCATTCCTCATCATCTTTCATCTTCACTTCACTGCTGCTCTTCCATTTTGCAGTCTTGAGGGCATGTTTTCTTCTTTTTGTCATCCTCATCAACATGCTGCTTCATTGTTAACTCATGGTCATTAAGGATCCTAGAAGCTCTTCTAAAGGTAGGATGCATTGAGGTCCTTTGCTTCTTGGATAGCAGTGACTTTAGCTTCCCACGTCTTGGAGTGACCTAAGAATTTTGCGCACAAGATCAGCATTAGAAAATTTACCAAGACTTTTTAAACCATTCACAATATCAGTAAATCTAGTGAACATGCATGTGATGGTTTCAGTGTTCCATTTAAACAATTCATATTTATGAACCAAAATGTTTATCTTTGATTCCTTACTTGGTTTGTTCCTTCATGAGTTATTTCCAACTATCCCAAATTTCTTTTGCGGAATTACAAGTTGAGATTCGGTTGAATTCATTTGAGTCTAAGGAACAATATAAAATATTAATGGCTTTAGCATTTAGTTGTGCCATTCTCCTATCATTTCATTCCAATCCCTTTCGGGTTTAGGAACAATAGTGCCATCAATAGGTGTGTGGGTGTACTAGGTCCATTTATTATACTCCCACAATTCATAGTCCGAAGCTTGAATGAATATTCTCATTCTAGCTTTCCAATATGAATAGTTGGTTCCATTAAATAAAGAGGTCGATTCGTAGAATGACCTTCAGCAAAACTGAACCAATTTGTGTTGCCATATGGATCTTTGCCCTTGATCGTGAGATCAAATTCTAAATGAGCACTTGCTCTGATACCAATTGTTGGCCCAGATGGCAACCCAAGAGGGGGGGGGGTGAATTGGGTTCTTAAAAATTTAAGACTTTTTAAAATAAAAGCAAGATGTGCAAGTGAGATAACAAATTAAAACAAAGCACAAATAGAGAGATAGAGATAAGAGAAATCACGGCAAACACAAGATAATTTTATAGTGGTTCGGTGCAACCAACACCTACGTCCACTCCCAAGATCACTTGGGTCCACACTATAATCTCTCTAGATTACAGCCGAGTTGTTTTCCAAGCTCACAACTCAAACTTGTTGTTTTCCCGGGTGCACAACGAACCCAGCTGGTTTTTAAGGCTCACCAGCACAAAACCTTACACCACAAGCAAACTGCTTGCACAAGGCTAACAGCCTCAATGGAATCAATCCTCCGATTGACCCAGCAAACAATAATCGTTTTTACAAAACAAAGGTTCCTCCAATGAGCAAATATATAATGATAGAACATGAAATAAAGAGATAGGAATCAAAGCCTGATTTGCAGATCTTGGTGGCTTGCTTCTTCTCTTCTCTTGGGTGGATCTTCCTTTAGAATGCTCTTGAAGCTCCGAAGATTAGAAAACTAGGGCTTGCTTCTTTTCTTGAGATTTCTTCAAAATGGAGCTATGAAAGCTTGGAATCTCTCTCTTTTCTTTTGGGGAATCAGTATAATCTTTCCTCTTGAATTTTTCCTCTTTTCTCTTTTAATTTTCTGATGGGTTTCTAAGATTTTTTTCTATTCTTGTCTTTTTGTCTCTCTTTTTCGGATGCAGCAAACCCCCTTCTTATAGATCAGTTTAATCCATAAATAGTTTAAAACTATCCGTTAGAAACAAGTGTAAGAAGGATTAGAACCAAAAATAGCAATAGCCATTGGGATTAAAAAGATAAAAGTAAAGTTTAGAGTCATTCTGATAGTTCTGGAGTCGCGTCTGACATTCTGGAGTCGGCTCTAACTTTTCTGGAGTCGGCTCTAAATCGAAAATCCCCAAATCGCTTGAACTGGAGTCGTCTCTGACTTTTATGTGGTCGACACAAAAATCTTCTGGAGTCGACTCTAACAGTCCGGGAGTCGACTCTAAGTTGTGGCCGGAAAAACCATTGTTCTGTCTTTTCTATTGGAGTCATCTCTAACAGTCCAGAGTCGACTCTAAGTCTGTGCCGATTTTCGGAATCGACTCTGCGATTCCATGTGTCGACTCTAATGTCTGCAATCTTACATTGACATTAGATTCGAACTAGAACTTGATTTGTCTTATAATTTTGATTAATAAATCATATCATAAACTGAAAAACTTAATCAAAATCATTAGTAACTTCAAATGTTATACTCAAATAGTTTTGTTAATCATTAAAATCAACAATTGGGTCAACAGACGAGGGCTAACACTAGGCATTGTTTCAGCTCCTGGAAACTTCTCTCACACTCCTCAGTCCAGTCAAACTTCGCTTGCTTTTGGGTCAAGCGAGTCAGGGGTAGAGCAATGCGAGAAAAGCCCTCCACGAATCTGCGATAATATCCAGCCAGCCCCACGAAGCTTCTGATTTCAGATACATTAGAAGGTCGACTCCAATTTACAACTGCCTCAATCTTCTTTGGGTCCACAATTATGCCATTTTTAGATATTACGTGACCCAAGAATGATACTTGGCTCAACCAGAAGTCACATTTCTGTAACTTGGCATAAAGCTTTTTCTCCCGAAGGGTTTGCAGAACAATCTTCAGGTGGTCCATATGCTCATCCTGGCTTTTAGAATACACTAGGATGTCATCAATGAACACCACCACAAACTGGTCTAAGTATGGCTTAAAGATTCTGTTCATCAAGTCCATGAATGCTGCGGGGCATTAGTTAACCCGAACGGCATCACCAAGAACTCATAGTGGCCGTACCTAGTCCTGAATGCTATCTTAGGCACATCTCCAGCCTTGACCTTGAGTTGATGGTATCCTGACCGAAGGTCAATCTTCGAGAATACCCGAGCTCCTTGGAGTTGATCAAACAGATCATCGATCCTCGGCAAGGGATACTTGTTCCGCACTGTTACCTTATTGATTTCTCGGTAATCAATGCAGAGCCGAAGACTCCCATCTTTCTTTTTGACAAATAATACTGGAGCACCCCAAGGAGAGACACTCGGTCTGATAAATCCCCGGTCTAGGAGCTCTTGCAATTGGTTCTTCAACTCTTTTAGTTCAGCTGGGGCCATACGATAAGGGGCCTTGGATATAGGTCCAGTGCCAGGGACCAAATCAATGGTGAACTCCACTTCCCGGTCTGGAGGCAATTCGGTCAAATCATCCGGGAAGACGTCAGGAAACTCCATAGCCACTGGAATATCCTCCAACTTCACCTCTTCCTGCTGAAGGTCCTTGACCACAGCAAGAAACCCTTGGCCACCTTTCATCAAGTATTTGGCAGCCCGCAGTGCTGATACAAACACTGAGGCCAGGTGTTCCTGGCTTCCAGTAAAACTGAATTCAGGCTGATTAGGGATTTTGAAGATCACCATTTCCTGAAACAGTCTACCGAAGCATGATAGGAGGCCAACCAGTCCATCCCAAGGATAACATCAAAGGACTTTAGTGGAAGGACGATTAGATCAGCCTCCAGCCTCTTGTCGCCCACGTTGATCTGGCAGGATCTGCATACAGACTCCACCCTCATAACATCTCCATTTGGGAATGCAATGAGCAACTCTTGTTCTAGGGGAACGGTGTCAACGATGCATTATTGGCAAGATAAGCATCAGATATAAACGAATGCGTGGCACCCGGATCTACTAAAGTCTGAGCATAAGTGTTGCCTACTTTAATTGTCCCTGATCACAAAGTTTAGTTGTCTTAGATGTCATATAGCGGATCCTATTTATCCTTCATGATCAATGCATTATATCGCATATGAACGAAATAATCTTAAAGGAGTACTTAGTAACAGGTATACCTGCCACAACGGAGTTTGAAGCGGCAGCATCCTGTTGGGTGAGGGTGAAGACCCTTCCCTGGGTCCTCGGCTGCTGCGGCTGGTTCATCCCAAGATTTGGAGAAGACAGCTGATCCCTCCGAAGGGGACAAGTGGCCATCTTGTGATCCACTTTCCCACATATGAAGCAGGCACCTCTCGGCCCACGGCACTGCCTGCCCGGGTGGAAGTTCCCGCAGTGAGGGCAACGGGTCTCCTTACCCTTCGGTCCTGTGGGGGGCTGATATGTATCTTTCTTCTTAGCCTGCCCCGAAGACTGGCCCGAAGGAGACCCCTTCCTCTTCCTCTTTAGCTCCCACTCCTTCTGGTTCCTATTCATGTCTCTTTCGATCACCAGGGCTTTGCTCACTACAGCACAATATGTGGAGAGTTCAAATGCATTGACTGCTTGCCTCAGTTTGGGTCGCAGTCCTTCAGTGAACCTGGTGATCTTGGCTCTCTCAGTGGTCACTATTTTCGGAGCAAACCAGGCTAGCCTAGTGAACTCGGCTTCGTACTGGGCCACAGAGAGATTCTTCTGTTCCAGCTCCAGAAACTCAGACTCCATCTGTCTTTGCACACTACTGGGAAAGTATTTGTTGAAAAAGGTCTCCTTGAACTCCCTCCAGGAAATAGCTTGTCCACCCAATCGCTGCTCCAAAAGCCATGAGTACCTTAAAGAATACAATGTGTTATTTATCAAAACCTTGAGCTTATTCAAATTGAAAGGAATGAACTATCATGGTTATATTAAATGAGTTTTGAATCTTTTAGAAAAAGGAGTTTCAAGCTCTATGCTTAAAAGATTTCAAAAAGGAATTTTTACACATTATAATTCAATCGATGAATTCTTGAAACATGTCTTGAATCCATGATAAATGTCATATTTAATGTATTCAAGTCAAATTTATTTTAAATTTATTGGGACAAGTTTTAAAGTCTATCAGAACATTTTTCTGACTTTTGTATCGTCCCGAGCCGACTCAAGGGTTTCCGAGTCGACTCCTGGATTTTCTCGAGTCGACCCTTGGTTTTCAAGAGTCGACCCCTGACTCTTGCGAGCCGACTCCTGTCTGTGCGAGCCGACTCCGCTCAAACAACAGAACCCATTTTTTTGAGCACTTCTCGAGTCGACTCCCCATTTTCCTCGAGTCGACTCCCGACTTTCGGAGCCGACACTTTAGTTTTCGCGAGTCGACCCTTCAATGTTAAAATGTTTCTATTTTTAGTAATCGACTCGAGCCGACTCCCTCAGAGCTCGAGTCGACTCCAGAAATCTGGGCGATTTTTAACGATGACACATCAGCCCCAACGGTAAGATTTTTGAATAACGGCTATTTTTCCTTGTCTCTAACGGATATATTTTTGCAGATTCTATAAATAGAGGAGCTCTTTTCAAATCTCAAAGAGAGAAAAGAATATCTTTGAAAAGAGGGAAAAACAGAGCATATTGGAAAAATCATCTAGCTCAAAGGAGAGTGATTCAAAAGGAGTGAAATCCAAGTTTCGTCTGCTCCTTCTCATCAATCCACAAGAGTCAAAAGAAAATCCACAAGCATTTCAAAGGTCAAATCGGAGGATTTTCAAAAGAGGAAAAAGCTTCATCTCAACTCCAAAGACTTCAACGGTCAAGAATCTTGCTGAGGCTGATTCAACGTTTCAAGAGGAGTTAAAGAGAAGAAGGAAGAAAGCCAAAGCCACTACCATCTGCAATACATCAGGCTTTTCTAACCTTTATTTTGTACTTCATTTGTATATTTGCTCAAGGGGAGCATTCATTGTTCAAACACTGTTTGCTGATTCAATCAGTGGATTGAATCAGTGGAGGTTGGTATACCTCGTTGCAAGCCGGAGTGCTTGTGTTGGGTTAGTTGTGAGCCCTGAAAAACAACGTGTAGGGTTTTGTGCTGGTAAGCCCGAGTTAAAACCAGCTGGGTTCGTTGTGCACCCGGTAAAACAACAAGTTTGAGTTGTGAGCTTGGAAAACAACTCGGCTGTAATCTAGAGAGATTATAGTGTGGACCCAAGTGAATCTTGGGAGTGGACGTAGGTGTTGATTGCACCGAACCACTATAAAATTATCTTGTGTTTGCCGTGCCATATTTGCTTGTGCCTCTCACTTGCACATCTTGCTAACTAATCAATCCACAAGGGCCTGAAGTGGCTGGCGCTGTTGTGGCCATTTGCCAGATGGAACCAGAGCCTCCAGAAGTTTGCTGGCCTCAGCTGGCCAGAGTCACCAGCCAACTCCAACTTGTCGCATACTTCTGGTGTGACGAGGCATGACTATTCCCTGCCAAGTTTGGTTCCAATCAATATCTTTACAAACCCTTAAGTTTTCAAAATATTTATTAAAAAAATTATATCTTCTTAGAGTTGTTACCCTCCCAGTGTCATCCTACTGTTTTGCCTAGTGTCATCTTATGTTTGTCCCTAAGGTCAAACCTAGGCTCTGATACCACAGAAGCTGTCACGCCCCAGACCCTATATTGGATCTAGGGGTGGCAACCCGCCGCATGCCTGGCATGCAAGGCGTCCCGAAATATAACATTTAATACAAAGGGGTAATAACTATATATCGTCCAATTTAAATGGTTCTTAATACAAATCATAATCATAGGTTTTAGGCTACATGCCCATCATACATAAGTCACTGGGGTTACAACAAAATGTTGGATCTTAGTTTCCTCTGAATGAAGCTCCAACTACCCCAGATCCCATTCTTCAGTCCTGTGGCTCTGAAAAACATTGTAAGATTTATATGAGCTTACACTCAATAAGTAAGCCTACTATTATATCATTTCGTCAAGATATTATCAAACCACATTTTCATGTATAAAACTTCCAATTTCAAATACATTCATCATGTTATCAAAACATGTATATCATCAGCTCAAATAATTTTGGAAGCTTAATTATACAATAAATGCTGAAATATGCAATGTAAACAAATCCACTGTATTCATATAATTATTATTTCCTTATGTGTCCCACGGCCCTACAACACCCATCTGGTGTATCACTCTTTAATGTCCCCTAAGAGGAAGGGTCCTGGTACCAGCGTTATGCCATATATCATAATCAATCACAACACATCCTCTAGATGTGTGTGCGTTATGCAATATATCAATCACATCACATCCTCTAGATGTGTGTCCTCCACATATCTCCCCCTGTGGAGGTGGGTCCCGTATCTCATTTCACATTTCACATCATATGAGAACCGCGGCGACACATATCATCATCATATTTGCATGTAGCACATCATGCATCATCATGAGCATAAGCTCCTCATATCACATATACAGTGGTTTGTACATTCATAGCATAAAATACATCAATAATACCAGTATATTTTGCAAAGCCAAAATAATCACATCATTCAAATTTTTGCACATTTATAATCCATTACTTTGCAAAATATTAGTAATCACATATAATTATAACAGATACCCAATTGTATAACAAAATTCATTTTGTCTTATTTTTCCAAATAATGCAATATATCCATAATTTTCATATTTAATAAATTATGAAAATTATAATAAATGGCTTACTTACCTCAGTACGCTAATTCAAACTGTAAATCAGCTATGTGACATCTGGTTACCTACAGCATTAATTTCCACAATTAAATCTCAAAAATTGGAACAATGCAGCATCCCTAAGGTCTACCCAGTCTAATCCTGGGCCCAACTTTGGGCTCGAATATCTCTCAATATATAAGCCCGAATGGGGAAATAAAAATATCCCGAGAAACTAGAATCAATGCCGAATCGGGCCATATTTTTATTTCTCCATTCCCCCAATACGGGGCCCAAATCGTGGCCCAAAACAGCTCTTGGCCCAATAGGGCCCAACGTGGGACGGCCCAAGCCGGCCCGCCTCTCTTCCCCCCGCCTCCCCTGTTTCACCCGAAACAGGGGGGGAGTGCCGGCGGCCAGGGCCGCCGCCGGCCAATTCCGGGGGCCCGGCCGCCGGCGACCGGCCAGAGCCGGCCGCCGCCGCGGCCGCCTCCCTCTCTTTCTCCCTCAATTTCTCTCCTCTCTCTCGCCGTCCGCGGCTTGGACTGTGCCGGTGGCACGGCCGGCCACCACGGCCGGCCGGATCCTCACCGGACGGTCGCCGCCGCCGGTGAGGTCCCCTGGCCGCCGCCCAGGCCCGGCGAGGCATCGGGCACTCCGCCGGGCCCGAACCAAGCCGTGAACCGGCTTGGTTCCTCTCCTTCCTCTCTGTCTCTCTCTCAATCTCTCTGTGATTCTCTCTCTCTCCCTTACCTGTGGCCGGCGCCGGGGGGAATGCCTGCGGAGAAGGAGGGGTGCTCCCCCCTCCTTATATAGTGGCGAGGGGAGGGTTATCCCCTCCCCTGTACCCGTGTGAAGGGGGCGCGTCGGCGCCCCCTTTCCTTGACTGGCTGCGGCGCCCCCTGCCGCAGCTGTCAACAATGGCGGAGGAAGGGGGCGCCGCCCCCTTCCTCCGTCAACAATGGCGGATCCTCACCATGTGAGGATCCGTCGCAAGAACTGGGGCTCACATCTATTTTTCTTAATTATTATAAAAATATTTACCACACATCCAAGGTAATTGTTAATTTTCAGAAATATAATCCATCGTGCTCCTCTTGGTTTCCACGCAAATGTTCGTGGCATTGTCACAATTGACCAAGCACCTCAGTCAGATTCCTCTTCAGCATATAAATAAGATATCATTAAGTTATCAATATAGTTTTAGCATTGTTATCTGAAAAGAGATACAAAACGCAGTTTTTTTTTTTTTCTAAGATAGAGATGTTGGACATGGTAGACTAATTCAAGAAGTTGACTGAGTCGTGTCACCGATTCGTCAACAAACTCGTGTGATTCCTTGGGGTGGTAACTATGCCTATGTTTCAAAGTTAGAATTGTCAGCCCAATGAATATATTCAATATCAACCACCCTGCTTCCCTGAGGACCCACAATCACCCTTTGGCCATTGCTTTTTGCGATCTTCATGAATTCATCAAACTTTCAGGCACCTAACAATTGACATAACCTGTGTTTGAATTCTAGAAGTTAAGCCATGGATTCCACATTCATTCTCTCAGTTTTGGTGCAAATATTCTCATAATTATATATATATATTCTGTTTCGACCTCATTCCATTCAGGATTTTGAGTTTCCAGATGGACAAATGACTGTCCAAAGCGGAAGCATTGGATTACAATTTGTCCCTGGTTTTAGGAGCCCACCATTGCATGCTTCAAAACTTTGGAACGCAGGACGCCTTCCACTAAGGCTCAAGAGGCGAGCAAAATAGAGGCTGAAAGCCTAACATTCCAATGGAGGGAACCACCACCCACCTGAGTGGTAGTTGGGTAGACCTCGCCGTCGACAATGTGGTATATAGACCAGGCTAATAACTTGTGGCATCCATCCCTTTTTTGCTTCTGCGCATGATTAACGTGTTCTACACGTGATATAGAGAGTTGACAGTCTACCAAAAGAAACTCTCCCACCCACCCACCCCTTCCAGAGACTTAACCTTTCAATTCGCCTTCTCACAATCCTTGTTCCTTTTGTTCAAGAGAACAGTGGAACACGTCAAAGGAGAAGATAATAAACGAGTCGTCAGCCCAAGAGCAATAAAGAGAGAAGCTAGGCAACAATAAACAAGGTTGGTAGCCGGCAGAGACTGTAGCAAAAGAGGAAAACAAAAGAGGGCTTCAAAACAGAAGTTCAACAGTAGCAAAGAAGAACACTGCCAATATCGAAACACTTTGAACATTTTATTCTCTTCTTTTTCCATTTCAACTTTTCAATATAAGCCATCTGTGAGAAGTATCCACCAATCCAGTGCCACCATTGCCAATGTTACAAGCCGCTAGATTTGGATACCTCCCATTGCTTTCCCAGGTTCTTGTTGCATTGTCTTCCTCGCCAATAAAAGATTAGTTTTTTTTTTTTTTTTGTTAGTGCCGAAGAAAAGGTAGGTTGGCAGGATCATGCAACTTTGTGCTTTTCCTCTCTTTCCACCTTATTTTCTTCCAGTCATATTATGGTCTTTGTATGGTTGCTTCAAGAAATAAACTACCAGCATCGTCTGAACCTTCATTAAAACCCAATTGGCCAAGTCAAGGGAAACATGATCATGCGCATGAATCCGGGATGGTGAACTTTCTAATACAATAACGCCCAACAACTACGTAGACTGATTCTTATTCCACCTGAACTTTCACCCAAGTACATGGACTCTAGGTCCACGTAGACACCAATAAACCTATTGTTGCTTAATAGAAAGGTGAATCCAAAATGTTGCCATGATCAGAGAGGGGCCTAAGAAGATTTTCCTTCGATTTAATTATTTTGGATGGTAGCAAATGCTTGAGAGAGAGAGAGAGAGAGTTTAAGTAGTTTCATTTATCCAATGTTTAACCTTGTCTATGGGTACAGAGTCATTGGATGATGGGGCTACACATGGATAGGATTCCTTAGGATTTCAATCATTTAATGTTCCCATAAATTATAATACCAATTCCAGCATGCCAAGGCAATTGAGAATCTTTTCTTCTTTTTATATATAATATGGCCTATATGGGGTACCGCTACCGAGGCATCTGAGGATTGGCATTCTTTTAATGGCTCTGACTGCTAATTACTTGCATGCATATAAATTCAAGACTTCTTCAACCAAGAGAATGCAATAAAAGTTGGTGGATATAGCTGTCTCTTTAGCACCCTTCTCCTCCTCCTCCTTCAATCCTCATGGCTCAGAAGGCCACCTATTTCAGCAATTATATGGTCATAAGGCCAGATAAAGGAGGGATGCTTGATCTTTTCCATCTCTTGTATTCCCGTGATGTTTCTGCTAATAGATCAATTGAGTGTCCCATCGGAACAGAAATTGACCAAACGAGACGAATATGGGCCATCTTCATCTCTCTTTTGCTGCAAAAAACTCTCCTTTTCTGGAGGAAGCCATTGGCTTGGGTTGGAGCTGCAGTTGAGTTCTGGTTGAATCTTCTGGCCGACAACCATGGCTTGTGTCTCTCATCCGTAACGTCCTCAAAGGTGAGCAATCATTTCCACCACCTCATAATTTCGCAACATGAAAATGAGAGTCCCATAATATTTTTAAATTACTCCTCTATAAACATATGTCCGTGGAAAAATAACTTGCATCCATTAACACATTTAAAGAAAAGTATATTAGAACTCAATTATGTTCATTTACCTATTATATCAGTTAAAATGAAACAACGCCATAAAGTTCCTATGATAAATCCTTACATCAGAGTTCAATGGTATTGAAGCAACATTTCATGAACTTAGGTATAGTTTTAGTTGCAGTGCAAAATTTAGAAAGATGATTTTGCTTTGTTACATATGTTAAATTATGAGTTTGATTTACATATCTCTAAATTGAAGGTGTTCGTTCAGATTGTTATCCAGGTTAGAAGACCAGAAATGATTTAAGTGGTCTCTGATCAATTTAATGAAACTTCACAATTGTTAGAAAATTAACCATGAACTCTTCCAAATTACAGTCCATACCTTCTTTATTGTTGTCAATTTAAGTTAATGATTTTTCCTATATATTATATATATATATATTTTAAAAATGTAAATCAACAATGTCTTGTTGCATAGTGGTGGTCATTATTTAACAATGTCTTTTTGCATCATCATTATTTTGCATAGCGACCATCGTTATTTAGGTGTATAGTGGATGCCTTGCTCTGTAGCATCAAACTCATCATCCAGAAGGCAGAGGGCAACAAGGTTGTTGAAATCAATTAATTACATGATCTCCACTTTTCTGAGAAAAACTTAACCCCCTAACTTAATTACTAACTAAATTTTGATTCACAGATGCTGGCTAAATTATATTTAGAGCACATATTCCAGATATGACTAAATTTACTGAGAGGTAGCAGTAAATCAAGGATGCAAGCAATGACTCAAATGTGAGGCTAACAAAATGATACTTGCCATAGAGCTCAACAGTTCTGGAGCAATACACGTTTAGTAGGAAATTTAGATAAGACCATGTCTTTTGTTGCTGTACATTTTAGTATGAAATTATGACCATTAATTTCACGGTGCTAGTACTACTGTTCTTAAGCACTTTCAAGTTCCAATTAGTTTCTTTGGATTGGTCTGTTTAGCCTGCAGTGCTACTTTACAGACGCGATTCAATTGGATCTTTTTTTTTTTTCTTTTTTTTTTTTTTTTTTTTGTTCTCCTCTTTGGATGGCTGTTGGATGTCCCTGTCTTCTCCTTTGTCTTCTACTAAAGCTGTCATTCAGAAGGCAATCAGTGACTGTCCTCATTATTAACCAGCGACGCGGTTTAATTTCAGAGGGTATCTAACAACAGTTCAATATATTTTATTGGGTATGATATGTCTTTCTATAATTTCTCCAGCAAATTCCCGCATTAACCATCCAAATAATACTCAGTTACTCAATCATGCTCATTCCACTTCTGTCACCATATGAGTACTTGAGAATTCTTTTAGCAAAGCATGAAGATTGGATTATGAGAAATATAAGGAATTCATTTAACATTACATTTTAAGCAGTATTTGTTGAACTCTGGACCTCCTGTAAAAGTTCTTTAGCATAACTGAAAAGATAACAAGGGCTCTTTATTTTTTACTTCTTGAGAGAATAATGGGGGCTTTGTTTTTATTCGGGGAGGAAGGGGCTATCATTGTAACTACAGCTCCAAAGTTAGCAAATCCGAGTTCCTCTGCTCGTATCTCTCTTCCCTTTTTTTTTTCTCTGTGGTTGTGTTAACCCTGTGACACATCCATTGGCAGAAAACCTCTGCATAGTGTTGAGTCAGATATTTAGTTCTAGACATTTTGTCCAATAACCAAGGCTTGTTTCAGGCTATAGAAATTTCAGAAATTTATGGTTGGTTTATTATTCAGGAAACTCATTTCACTACTTTCTTGGAATGGAACAAAAATTTATTGAAAGTTGGTTTAACCTGTAATTTTCTGTCCAGTAGAATCTTGATTGAACATTTGATGTTACTCCTTTTCAGGGCATGCTAAGTTTCCAGATAACAAGTCTCCAAGCTATAAATCAGTTGTTGGACTCATTGACACCAGAGTAAATTTGGACAAGAAAATTAAACCAACAGATGAAAAGTACTATGCAGCATTATCTATCATGGCTGCAAAATTATCGTATGAGAATACACCGCACATCAAGAGCACTATTAGAGACCACTGGAATGTAAGATTTCTATGTTTGGACCTTCAATTTGATATGCTCCAATTATTATAAGTTAATAGCTAAGACATTTTTGTTGACAAAAGTAATATCTTTGAGCTCATGTGCAGATGGAATTTGTGAAGGTTTATAATTGTTGGAATGGTAAGATTGCTTAATCCTTCCGAGGTTTTTAATTATTTTGAATGCTGTTAGCATCAGTCTTCAAAGAAAAAAAAAAAAAATGCAGGCTTGAAGTTGACTAGTCAAGCAAGTGGATGATGAGGGAATCCGATATATGGTTGGGATAAATATTTTACAATTATTTTGCTCAGATAAAAAGGATTACATATTATACTTGTTCATCATGACGAATTTGGGCCTCCAGATTTTCTATTCACCTAAATTTTACCCAACAGCTACTCCGTTTGTTATGAGGTCATTTAGATTTTAACAGTAGGGAGGCATTATATGGATTGAATATTTTTCATTTACCTACATTTGCTCATTAATAATGTCATGCATTTCTTATATCATGTGAAGAAATGATGATGATGATTATTATTATTATTTTCTTTGCAATTTTCAGATGCCCAAGAAGATTTTACCACACAAGTCTTGGTATTCTGCGATAAACCTGTGGATGCTGAACTGATTGTGGTGGCTTTCAGGGGCACTGAGCCCTTCGATGCAGTCCAATGGTGCACTGACTTGGACTTCTCATGGTATGAGATCCCACAAGTGGGCAAGATACATGGAGGGTTTATGAATGCCTTAGGCTTACAAAAGAAAACCGGGTGGCCAAAAGAGATTGAAAAGAGTGACAAATGGCCGTATGCATACTATGCTGTTAGAGAGAAACTTCGGCAACTATTAAGCCAGAATGAGAAGGCAAAATTTTTAGTTACAGGCCATAGCTTAGGGGGGGCACTGGCAATTCTTTTTCCGGCGATCTTAGCATTGCATGAGGAGACTAGGTTATTGGATCGGTTGGGGGGAGTGTACACATTTGGGCAGCCCAGAGTAGGAGATGAGAAACTTGGAGAGTTTGTGGAGAAGCACCTTGATAGGCCTAACAGGAGGTATTTCAGATTCGTTTATTGCAATGACTTGGTACCCAGGTTGCCTTATGATGACTCCGCTCTGTTGTTCCGGC